>JAEMTY010000012.1:0-101342 GCA_020423425.1 Chrysopa pallens
CGTCTGGGGAAACAGGGCGGCAAAGCCGACAATCAGGAGAATAACCAGGGCCGAAATATAAAAAACCGGCGGATTAATCTTCATTTTTTTTGCGGATTGTTCAGTGTCCTGATGACTCATGAATTATTCCTTTTATCAGTTGCAGATAACGCCGGCAGTAAAAGGGGGGTACTGCACCAAAGCGTCAGATTTTCCTTCTGAAAACGGTACGCGGCTGCGTAGCGGTAAAATAGAAACCCCGGCAGAATAGTCAGCGGGAGATCAGAAAAAACAGAAATGAATACAGGCTAAACCTGCGGGAAAAAAAACGGTGATATCAGATTTTATTTCCCCTGTTGGTGAAAAAAAGAGGATTATAGTGCCAAAAATGTCACTCTGCGGCAAGTCATCCTGCTTTCCGGCGGAAAGCAGAGGTATTTTTATCTGTAAATTTTCGTTGCGGAAGTCTGTAAAGTCTCTGAAATAACGCAATAAAAAAGCCGGAAACACAGATTGTTTCCGGCTGACGGCTGTTTTACAGACAGGTACGGGATACTACGTGTTTAGTCTTTACTGAGCATCCCCGGTTTTTTCTGAGACATCCTGTTTCAGCGCATCAATTTTTTTATCAGCGGCGGCTTTGGCTTCATCCGCTTTTTGTTTCAGCTCTGCGGCTTTTTCTTCCGCGGCTTTTTTGGCGTCTTCGCCTTTATCTTTGGCGTCAGCCAGCAGGGCATCCGCTTCTTTCTTCAGTTCATCCGCTTTGGCATCGGCATTATCACGGATTTCGCCGGCTTTCTCTTTCGCATCAGCCATTACCGCACCGGCTTTTTCTTTGGCATCACCGGCGGCTTCTGTGGCGTCCTGTTTCAGTTCTGCGGCTTTCTGCTCTGTTTTATCTGCTGCGTCTTTGGCATCCTGCTTCAGTTCATCCGTTTTTTGTTCAGCGGCTTCTTTTATCTGCGCAGCGCCTTCCTGTGCTTTTTGCGCAGCAGGATCGGTTTTGCTGCTGTCGTCACAGCCGGTGGCCAGCGCAAATACGCCCGCAAGGATGAGTGAACTTAATAATGCTTTCTTCATGATTAACTCCTCTTCAGCAATACTGAGTAAAATAACCGGATAACATCGTGTCCGTGATCATTGAGTATATAATAAAATCAGGCAGTCTGCTGACAGATATAATTTTCTGTCAGCGTTATCCCTTTCAGCATAGAAAATGAAGCACCGGTTGTATAGTGCTGAGGATGATTTATCCGTAACGTCATAAAATAATATCCCGCTGCATAAAAATATCCGGTAATATCAATACAGAATGTAATCTTATAAGCGTAACATAGTAACGTGTTTTATTTCAGCTGGTTAGCGTCATTTGTCAGTGCAAGGAAATACCATGACATATTATCTTCTGGTTATCGTTAAATTTATCATCGGCTTTGTTATTGTGTTAACGCACATGAATCTTTCCGGTAAAACCCAATTATCACAAATGACACCGGTTGATTTTATCGGGAACTTTGTACTGGGCGGCATTATCGGCGGGGTTATTTACAGTGATACGATTCCGCTGACGCAATATATTATTATTCTGCTGATGGGCGTGAGTTTTATCAGCATAATCAATTGGGTCAGTAAGCATATCAATGTCCTGCGGGCGGTAACTATCGGTAACCCGATCCCGATTATTAAAAACGGGGCGTTTATCATGGACAGCATTCATGAGAAGCGCAATAAAATCGATATTCTGAATATCACTTCCCGCATGCATGCCCAGGGGATCTATTCATTCCGTGATGTGTATTATGCGCAGATAGAGCCGGACGGTCAGCTGACGGTGATTTGTGACCAGTCACAGATGCCGTCAGTCATTGTGATGAAAGACGGCGTGCCGCGCAAACATGAGCTGGAACAGATTGGTCATGATGAGGCGTGGCTGACAGACTGCCTGAAACAGCAGGGCATTGATGATCCTGAGACCGTGTTCCTGGCGGAGTTTTATAACGGCTGCCTCAATGTGGTGATGAAAGACGGGCGAATGACCGGCCATCACCGTGAACCATCACAGCCGTAAGATTATGGCACAATAACCACTTTTTCCGGGTATTTTTCACGGAATTCGTGTGCTTTCTGCCATTTATCGTCACAGATAATTTTGTCGATAACGGCAATTTCCGCGATCTTTAAAATCCCCTGCTGGCCGAATTTGCTGGAGTCGGCCAGGATGACTTTCTGTTTACTTTTTTCCAGCATTTTCCGTGCGATCATACCTTCTTCGACACTTTTGACCAGAATACCTTCATCACGCACACCGCCTGCGCCGACAAAGGCAAAGTCGGCATAAATATGATCGATTTCATGCAGGGTTTTCGCGCCGAGATTGGCACGGAATTCATGGCTGTATTCACCGCCCAGCACATACACTTTTGCCAGCGGGTTCTGCGAGGCGATTTTATCCGCGATAAGGGCGGAATTGGTAAAAACGGTAAATGCAATCGCCGGTAACTGCGCGGAAAACAGCAGGGTTGTCGAACAGGAATCGATATACAGTGTGTCATGCTCGGAAATCAGCCCGGCAGCATAGCGCGCGAGGGTCATTTTTTCCTCACGGTTCAGTTCCAGCCGCTGTTCGAAGCTGCCTTCGCTGACACTCTTTTTCTTCATCGCCCCGCCGTGAATTTTAATGATCTCGCCTTCTTTCTCCAGAATGGAGAGGTCACGGCGGATCGTCTCAGAGGTGACATTCAGCGTATCAGCAAGATCCTGCACACTGACCTCGCCTTTCTGATTCAGCAGATCGAGGATATATTCCTTTCTTTTTATCGGATTCATGACCGTTCTCATCACACTCGTAAACATGAACAATATTAGCGCATTATGCACCGTTGCGAAATGCCGCCCTGTAATGCTGAAGTGCGGCGGCGACACCATCCTCCCGGCAGTCAGCGGTAATGTATCCGGCGGCCTGCTTCAGTGCCGGAACGGCATTGCCCATCGCCACACGGATATCTGCTGCGGCAAATAAAGAGAGATCGTTTTCCTGATCCCCGATGGCCATGATGGTTCCCGGCCGCAAAATACCGTACTCCGTCAGTATTTTCAGGGTACGTCCTTTGCTGACGGATGCCGGTACCAGTTCAAAATAGTGCTGGTCGGTAAAGAATGCGCTGATCTCCGCCGGTAATTGCGGGCGAAGGTTTTCAGCCCGTTGCCGCAGGGATACCGTTTCCCCGCACAGGGTGATTTTAATGATATCTGTCCGGCTGAAAATATTGTCTGCCGCGAGTGTCTGTATTGGCAGGCCGAATAATTCAGCTTCATGAATGGTGTATTCTGATATTTCCCCCGGCGGACAGAGCAGAGCATCCTCACCGAAGGCATGCCAGCCGGGGGTGAGCAGGTGCTGCAGTGCGGTTAACGCAGCCGGAGAGAGGGCAGTCCGGCTGAGAACGGCTTGTGTGCGGCAGTCATAAATCACCGCACCGTTACAGGCACCGATAGCCCGGAGTACCGGAAGCAGTCCGGCGCTGTCCGTCAGAGACAAAATTGCCCGCAGCGGGCGGGCAGAGCAGATCACAATATCCGTTTCCGGCGGCAGTGCCAGCAGCGCCCGGCGGTTGCCCTCTGAAATACGGTTATCCGGATGTAAAAGTGTGCCGTCGAGATCGATAGCCAGTGTGGTCATAAAAAGCCTCAGCGGGAGCGGTGCCCCCGCATTGGAAATACCATCAGTTATGATGAATAAAGGATTGAGTGACCTGTGCGGCAGCCTGACACACCACGTTATCAATTGCGGTGCCGACCACCAGAATATTCACCCCGGTTTCTTTAAACGCTTTGGCATTGGCGACGTTAATACCGCCTTCCGCCAGCGTCGGGACACTGACCGCGCCGACCAACGCTTTCAGGCGGGCTTTAATCTGCTCCGGAATTTCACCCGCAGCCACACCCTCGTAGCTCATCCCTGTCATCAGGCCGATCATATCCACGCCGATGGCTTCCATTTTCTTCGCCACTTCCGCGACCTCTTCCGGGGTTTCCGCCGGGATACCGAAGGTGTGCAGATCGTCAGGGTGGCCGATGTAAGCATCCACGGTCAGGCCGAAGCGGTGTGCAAGATTGACAATATCCGCCAGATCTTCAAAGGTGGATTTATGGGTATGCAGGCCGTCCGCCCCGGCGCGGGCAATCTGTAAAATGTCTTCTTCAGTCACCGGCACCGGGATGGTTTCGGTGAATCCGCCGGCGATCCCGACCGTAATAAAGACATCATCCGGGATCACGTTGCGGATACCGTTGACGGCTTCCGCCATCTGCGCAGTGGAGATCTCATGGCGGATCTGCTCGGCGGCGTGCATGTTATTCACGCCACGGTGTCCGCGTGCCAGCGCCAGCGCCGGATGGTTCGGTTCCAGCATTTTGACCCCGGCATCACACACGGCTTTCGCCAGTCGCGCGTCATCACCGGTGATACCCGTGCTGAGCAGAGTCTGCCCGTTGTGCAGCGCGATAGCATTTCTGACTTTTGCCATGGCCTGTTCACGTTTTTTATTCATATCACCTATAAACATATCAACCTCTTATTACTTTTTTTGTGTTTTTGTATGACGGGACCCGAAGATGCCGTTTTCATAAAGCCCTGGTGTTGGCGTGTGATATTTTTCACACTTACTATTTGCTGTGTAGTCTTTGCATCAGCCTGCTGCTTTCGCGGTTGTCACGGCACTGAAACGGTTGGCGATGACAGTAATGGCGCAGGTTAAAATCAGAATCACGGTCATGGTCAGCGCCATATACAGTGCGTTACTGGATAAGAACGGAGAGGCAAACGCCGGTACATACGCCACCCCTTTGACATTAAACATGCCGAGCATCATGCCGCCGATCCCGGCGGAGAGAATGGCACCGCCGAACACGATTTTGTTGGCAAACATGAAAGGATATGCCGATTCCACAAAGGTCCCGAATCCCAGATTGATAAGCAGTCCCGGAGCGGCGACAGCGGCCTCACTGCGTTCACGCGGAGCAATGACGTTTGCCAGGTTAATCCCTGCTGCCACCATCACCAGCCCGACCATATCCACCGCACCGAGGAAGCTGACACCGGTTTTTTCCATCTCAAGCAGCACCAGCGGCAGGATCACCGCGTGATACACACCGCCGAGGATCGCAGGCCAGATAACCAGACCCGCCAGCAGGCCTGCCAGTACCGGGCTGAACGCGAGGGTGCTTTCCAGTGCCAGTTTGATGTAGTTACCGGCCAGCAGTGCCAGCGGACTGAGGAAGTAGAACATGATAAGACCGGCAGCCAGACCGGAAATCCCGCCTGCCACGATGTTGACGGTGGTCATCGGGAACTTCCAGCTGATGCACAGGGCAAACAGGTAACGGACAAAAATACCCGCCATAATCCCGCCTGCGATCCCGCCGATCAGCCCTCCTTCGACAGAAAGCACCCCGGCGACGACCCCGGAAACAATCGATACCTCATCCAGTTCGGAAACCTGTTTGGCGGCTATCACCGCCACAATCACCGGCAGCCCTTTGAGCAGCAGCTGGAAAATGGCATCCAGGCTTTCCAGTCCCGGGATGTGGCTCAGCGCCAGCACAATCGCCATGGCAATAAAGCCGGGCAGGGCGGGGATCATAATGCCGCGGATATTCATCCGCTTAAGCAGGCTCTTATCAGACGGCCCGCCGGTACTGCCTGCACTGCCCAGAACCGGACGGAATTTAATCCCCCAGTGTTTGCACAGCGAGGAGATAAACGAGATAGCCCGGGTTCTGCTGGTGGTACCGGTGGTTCCGGAAGTGGCAATCACATTGGCTCCGGCTGCGGCGATATGGGCCATAGAGGTGCCGCCGGTACCGGCGATCGGCACTTTCTTTTCTGCTGCCGCCTGAAGTGCCAGGCGGTTGGCGTTGTGCGGATCGCCGCTCATAATAATGATGCCGTCGATGTCACCCTGTTCTATCAGCCGGGCAATCTGTTCATCACTGCCGCGCACTGCATCGTTGACTTCCGCGAGTGTGCCGGAGAACGTGATCGCAGGTACAGCATCAGAATCGGTCAGGGTATACACCGCGGCGGCGGTTGAGGGTTTGGCGATATCCATCGACGCCTGCGCTGCAATAAACTGAACTGCGGCAACAGAAACACCGGCAGACTGACATTGCGTGTAGATCTCGCTCAGAAGTTTTTCAGGATCTGCACCACCGAGGTTGTACAGATTCCCGCCACTACTGCCCAGTATGACAATTTTTTTCATAATCGGACCTCAGGGGGTTCAGGGTAAGTAACGACTTATTGTTGTTTTTTGTTGATATTGCGTTGGATAACAACGCAAATCAACACATCAAAATAGGATGCATTGTTTATTAAATAACCGCTGAATGGATTCGATTAAGGTGAAGTGGTGTTAAACAGAAAATTTTTTAGTGTTACAAACTTAAAGTTGCGATTTTTGTTTTATTTTATGCTATTTAATTATTAGCTAATTATTTTGCTTTATATTGTTTTGTGTGAGTTTGATCATAATTAATCGGACAGATCACACAGGAAAACCACATAAAACAAAAAAGCCACTCCGGGGAGTGGCTTTTGCTGAAAAGTAAAAAAACGGATCAGCCGGGCAGATTCACCAGCGAATCGCGGGTGATATCGCGGATGGTTTTTGCACCGGTCAGTGTCATTGCCACGCGCATCTCTTTATCAATCAGATCCAGCAGATTTTCGACCCCCGCCTGTCCCTGTGCCGCCAGGGCGTAGACAAAAGCACGACCCAGCAGGACAGAATCCGCCCCCAGCGCCAGCATCCGCACCACATCAAGGCCGTTGCGGATCCCGGAATCACTCAGAATCGTGATATCCGATTTTACCGCATCGGCAATGGCAGGCAGGGCGCGGGCAGTGGAAAGTACGCCGTCGAGCTGGCGACCGCCGTGGTTGGAGACCACAATGCCGTCCGCGCCGAAACGCACTGCATCTTTCGCATCTTCCGGATCCAGGATCCCTTTGATAATCATCGGGCCTTCCCAGAACTCGCGGATCCATTCCAGGTCTTTCCAGGAAATGGACGGATCGAAGTTTGCCCCCAGCCAGCCGATATAATCTTCCAGTTTGGTCGGTGCGCCGCGATAGACCGAGATATTACCCAGGTCATGCGGTTTACCGAGCACGCCGACATCCAGCGCCCAGCGCGGATGAACCATTGCCTGTAACACACGGCGCATGGCGGCATTCGGGCCGCTCATTCCGGAATGAGCATCACGGTAACGCGCTCCCGGCACCGGCATATCAACGGTAAAGACCAGCGTTTTGACCCCGGCGGCTTTGGCGCGCTCAAGGGCGTTTTTCATAAAACCGCGATCGCGCAGCACATAGAGCTGGAACCACATCGGGCGCTCAATCGCCGGGGCGACTTCCTCAATCGGACACACCGATACCGTGGACAGGGTAAACGGCACACCTTTATTCGCCGCTGCTTTTGCCGCCTGCACTTCACCGCGCCGCGCGTACATCCCGGTCAGCCCGACCGGTGCCAGGGCAACCGGCATTGCCAGTTTTTCCCCGAACAGTTCAGTTTCCAGACTGAGAGAAGACATATCGCGCAGCACCCGCTGACGCAGGGCGATATCCGCCAGATCCGCCGTATTGCGCTTCAGGGTATGCTCGGCATACGCCCCGCCGTCAATATAGTGAAACAGGAAGGGTGGCAGTCTGGATTCGGCAGCCGCCCGGTAGTCTGTTGAAGCGGAAATAATCATCTTAAATACCTGTATATGTATGTAACAAACTCAGCACTGTGCCCGGTTACAGGGTCAGTATCAGTGCCATCACGGCGGCAATCACGCCGTAGATAAACATCGGAATCACTGTCTTTTTGATAATTGACCCTTCGGCATTGGTAATACCGAGGATGGTGCAGACAGCGATAATATTATTCAGACACACCATGTTCCCCATCGCACCGCCGACAGACTGGAGCGCGAGGGTTAAATTGACATTCAGGCCGGTGGTTTGCGCGATCGACTGCTGGATGCCGCCGAAGGTCAGGTTGGACACGGTGTTGGAGCCGGAGAAGAATGACCCGAGTGCGCCGAGGTAAGAGGCGAAGTAGATCCAGCTCTCACCGGTGGCACCCGCCAGAGAACGACCGATAATGTAAACCGGCGCATTTTCGCCGCCCTGCATCATCAGATTGACCATAATCAGTGCACCGAACAGGGCAATAAACGGTTTGTTGGTTTGCTGTGCGGTCTGAACAAACATGGTTTTTACCTGTGCCCGTTTCAGGCCGAACAGGAAAATACCGATAAGCACGACCAGGAAGAACGGGATCAGCGCCGGGACATACAGCGTTTTATAATCCGCCGCCGCCGGGGTGCCGAATACGTTGCTCAGGCGGACAATCAGTGCATCACTCAGTGTGATATGGCCGAGGAAACCCAGTGTGCCTTCCCAAATCACATTGGTGCTGTTGAGCAGTCCTTTCAGGCCGAGCTGGTGGATACGGGTGACAATCAGAATACCGATCAGCAGCAGGGTCGGGGTCATGGCTTTGATAACCTGCCCGAACGGGATCACTTTTTTCTCTGTTTTTTGTTCGGTGCGGGTCAGGCCGATACCGGCACGGGCAGTCACCACCGAGATCCCGAGGCCGATAGCCCCGCCTAGCAGCGCAGGGAACTCATAGTTGACCTGTGCCAGCAGAAGATACGGCACGGTACAGGCGAGAACGCTGATCAGAATAAACACGATATTACGGCGGATATCCTGCCAGCTGACGATAAAGCGCAGCGCCAGCAGCGGGATCACAAATGCTGCCACAAAGTGGATCAGTGCGGAGTAGTGGCTTATCTGATAAACACTCTCCTCGCTCAGCCCGAGGTTGGCAAAGCCAAACCAGGTCGGGGTGCCGACAGCGCCGAAAGAAACCGGTACGGAGTTCATCACCAGCGTCAGCAGGGCGACACGCATTGCCGGGAAGCCCAGGCCCACCAGAATCGGTGCGGCGATAGCAGCCGGGGTACCGAACCCGCTTGCGCCCTCAATGGTAAAGGCGAATGCCCAGCCGATAATCATCAGCTGTGCCACCGGATTAGGGCTGATGTTTTCCAGCCAGCTGCGTACCACATTTTCCGCGCCGCTCACCTGCATCAGCTTATTGAGCATAATTGCCCCGGCAATGATGGTGATCGGTGTCAGCACAGAAATAAAGGCGGTGACAATATTAGCACTCAGCAGTGTGAGATCCGTTTTAAACCAGAGCAGCTGGATACAGAACACGACTGCGGCCGTGAAAGGTAATGCGATGTAGGAAGGGATACTGCGGCGCTTTGTCATCATCCAGATTAACATCACGATAGGTGCAAGACTGAAAAAAATAGCCATAAAGCCCTCTGACATTATTATTGTTGTAGGAATTCTTGTTACATGCAGGATTCGTTAAATTTTCATTACGGAATTATTTTAATCACAACCAAAAGGAATTATCTATGTTGCATTTTTTTAACAATTGAAAACGGGCAGGAAATGATAAAAACGCGGAAAATCAGTTGAAAAAAAGAAATAAAAAGATGTTATTTATCAGCAAATTAATTAGTTAATTTGTATGATGAAAGGATAGGGTCACATTAATTAGGCCACAACGGTCAATAGAGAAATTCCAAAAATCGACTAATCCGGAGCCGTAAACAGATAACAATCCAGAATCTGTCAGCCGAAATAAGGGCGGATTGCCTGATATGATTGCTGAATATGGTCGATCAGCAGGCGGATTTTCACCGGCAGATGACGGGTGTACGGATATACGGCATATACGCCGAGTTTTTTCCCGCTGTAACCCGGCAGGACTTCAGTCAGCAGTCCGGCTTCCAGATCTTCATGCACCATACAGCGCGGCACCATGGCGATACCGTGACCGCTGAGCAGTGCTTTGCGGATAGCGCGGGCATTATTGAACGCGATATTACCGCTCACCTGCAATTCATAGATTTCACCGGTATCCGGGCGGCGCATCAGCCAGTTTGAGGTTCCGCTCTGCTGATAGGTGTAAGTCAGGCAGTTGTGTGTCAGTAAATCTTCCGGGTTCTGCGGGGCGGGGTGTTTTTCCAGATAACGGGGGGAGGTGAGGATCACCCAGTGAGAATCAATCAGCGGGCGGGCTATCAGGCTGGAATCCCCCATCATACCGGTGCGGATAGCCAGGTCAACGCCTTCATTCACCAGGTCAACAAATCGGTTTTCCAGGTGCATTTCCACTTTTACATTCGGGTATTTTTCACAGAATTCTGCCACACTCTCGCTGAGAACCAGCTCTCCGGAGATAGTGGGTACTGACATACGGATAAGGCCGGTCAGCTCATCACTGTTGGCACTGACTGCCTGTAATGCGCTGTGAACCTGGCCGGTAAGGGATTTGGCATGCTGATACAACACGCGGCCGTTTTCCGTGACAGAGAGACTGCGGGTGGTTCGGTACAGCAGACGGGCACCGAGGGCTTTTTCCAGCCGTCCTACCCGTTTGCTGAGCACGGAGCCGGTGACACCGGCCATTTCTGCCGCTTTACTGAAAGAGCCGCAATCCACAATCAGCGCAAATAAAATCAGATCATTGGCGTATTCGTGGGCGGGCAGCATGGTAAAACCTCCGGCAGTGAATGAAATAATAAACAGCATTCACTATATCAAAATCTGTGTAACAGTGATAATCACGCCGGAGACAGACAGGCTAAAGCGGGTATATCATGTGATCAAAGGCAAACACGGTGGCCGGGAAAATCGCCTGACATTCACGAAGTAAGCGCTCACAATCTTCTTCATTATAGCGCCCGCTGAAATGGGTGGCGATCAGCGTACCAACGCCCGCATCCCGCGCCAGAGTTGCAGTCTGCACGGTGGAAGAGTGTCCGCGGCTGTTGGCTTTTTCTGTCATGGTGCCGTCAAGCGTAGCTTCCAGCACAATCACATCGGCATTCTGTGCCAGTTTCAGCGCATTTTCGCACGGTGCGGTATCCCCGAAAATCACCAGATGGCGTCCGCGTTGCGGTTCGCCGAGGTAATCCGCCCCGCAGATCACCCGGCCATCCTCCAGTGTCACTTCGCCACCCTGTTTCAGGATCTGCATCCACGGGCCGCCGGGAACACCTTCCGCTTTCAGGCGCAGTGCATCCAGCGCCCCGGGTTTATCATGCTCTTCAATCCGGTAACCGTAGCTGATCACCGGATGCTCAAGTGAGTAAGCGCTTACTTTTAGTTGCCCGTCATTATAAATCACGCCTTCTTCATCTATCTCAATGATCGCCAGCGGGAAGGTCAGATACGAGCCGCTGAGCGTCAGGGCAGTTTCAACAAACTGCGCCAGCCCCTGCGGGCCAAAGAGAGTAAGTGGTTCCTCACATCCGCCCATGGAACGGCTGCACAACAGGCCTGGCAGGCCGAAAATATGGTCGCCGTGCAAATGGGTGATAAAGATTTTTTCCAGTTTCGGGATTTTGACCGGACTTTTCAGAATCTGATGCTGAGTGCCTTCGCCGCAGTCAAACATCCACAGGCCGCGCTGTAATGATTTGAGATCCAGCACCAGACTGCTGACGTTGCGGTTGTTTGACGGAACACCGGCACCGGTGCCCAGAAAAATTAACTCCATGTTGTTCCCTGTATTTCAATTGCCGCCGCGCGGAGGCCGGTATTACGGAATACGGCGCAGTTGCGGCGAGCGGGTCATATTTTCCGGTAAGATTAACGGTTCTTCCGCCAGCGGTAAACTCAGACGGGTTTTACCGGTGATGATCGTGACGCCGGCAGACTGCCAGGCGTCTGCCGCCAGTTGCGTGCAGTACAAACCGTCCTGCGGGTTGATGCTGAAAGGTGTGCCCAGACGCGCAAGAGCATAATCACGGGCGAGGCGGTGATGTTCGCTGTCCGCCTGTACGGCATACCAGGTCACCTGTCCGTTTTTGGCATACTGAATAAAGAAATCAAGCGGGTCACGATTCACACCGCTGATACCGCCGGAGTGCTCCTGTGGTGTGGCATGGATCACATAAGTACCTTCCGGTGTGATATCAACAACACCGACATGGCTGAAACCACTGCTGTCAATACTTCTGACAATATCACTGATGGCTTCGCCGCCGTCACGGAAAATCAGGTCACCGCTCTGAATGCCGGGCGGAGGGATTGCCGCAGACAGGGGCAGCGCGGCAGTCAGCAGCGCCGGAAGCAGAAGCCCGGCGCGGAGTGTGGTTTTCATCAGCGCAGGATAATTTTCCAGTCGCCGCCTTCTTCCTTTGTCAGCAGGAAACGCTCATCTTTCTGTTTGCCGTCTTTGAAATTGACCGTCAGAACCACGGTTGCGCGTTTTTTGTTTTCATCAATATCGACGGATTTCACTTCCGTGCTTTCCACGCCGCCGTTGCCTTCAATGCGGCGTGCCATATCACCGACAATCATCTGTACTTTGCCTTTGATTTCCATCTCATTTTTCTGTTTATCTTTTTCCGGGATGGCGAGCAGATCATAAGCTTTATCCGCATCTTTTTTCTCAACAGCACTGTAGAACTGTTTAACGACATCCTGCGGGGAATCACTGCCGCAGGCGGTCAGCATCATACTGCCGGCCAGCAGCATCAGGGAGAGAGCGATTTTTTTAAACATAGTTTTTCCTTTAAAAGACAACCGGTGTTTTTATTATTTTCTGATGAAAATACCGGCAGTATACGGACATCCGGCGGCTTGGCAATCCTGTCTGTAACGCTGATAGCGGATTCAGGGAAAATTGTATTTTTATTGTGTTATTTTGTTAATTTTTAGTGATAAATTTCAATGAATTGAACAGAAAAAATTATCATTAAGGTGTTTCGCGGAACATGAATTTGATTAGATTTATTAATGTTAGCTACTGCGTATTTTTAATATAAAATCGGAGATTGTTTGGTTATGTATTTCTCTGAAATAAATACGTCTCTTAATTAATATATTATAGTGATGAGGGAGTTTAATAAATCGGCATCCTCTGTTCTTAAGGTTATCAATAAGAAGGCGGTTTTCTGGTAACAGACTAAACCCTGAAGCAGATGCAATAAAATCAGAAATATTATATTCAGCCGGTATAGTAATTGATGGATGATCATTTAATGCTATTTTAAACTTTGATAAAAAATCACTTAATATATTTTCATGAATTTCTGTTTTTATTTTTATGAGTCTTTCATTCATCACCAAAGTGGAGATTGAAGCATGTTTCTTTAACAGGCTATCATGAGCAACAATACCTGCTTCTTCTGGTGGAAGATCAAGATGATGAATATCGTCATTATCTGTACTGCAATCTGAAGAGATAACAATATCAGTGTTGGTTCCGGATATTTCATGTTTAATATCAATGTACTTATGTGATTCCAGCGACAGGCTGAGATCCGGGTTTTCCTTACAGAATGACATTATTTTATCTTTCAGTGGCGAGTAATAAAGACTGTCCGTTTTTATAGTAAGTGAGTTATTGTTTTTTTTCTTTCCGGATAAATTATCTGAAATATGTTTTATCCGAATGTAATAGGGCTGTAGTTGCTGATAGAGGTCTCTCCCGGCAATAGTTAGTGATGATTTCTGTCCTGACCGCTTAATTAATAAAATACCGGTTTTACATTCAAGATCATGAATGCCGTGACTAAGCGCTGATGGCGTCAGATTTAGTTTTTTTGCGGCTTCTGCCAGGCTGGAATTTTCAGCTACAGAAAAAAATTGAATGAGTTGTCTTGATAAAAACATAAAAGCAACCTATGCGTATATATTGTTTTTCAATCAGCGAGTAATACTTTTTTTTGTTTTGATAAAGAAAAGCATACCATGTTGAGCATTGTTTTTTTTACCAAAAAAAAGTAACAATATAATATTATCATTAGCGTGATTATATCTTTACGTATTTTTACAATGAATATATTGCGCTAAATTATAAGTAAGCCTAATGTTAATGATGCTTAAATTAAGGTATGTGCAGCGTAAATTACGATGCGGATAATCACATGAAACCGTGATTATCTCCGGAGAGTTAAAAAAAATTCAGCAGGCCATGAAAAAAAACACCTGGTGTCAGGCGTGAAATTATCGTTACAAACAAAGACAGGTAACAGTTCATGGGTCTATAAACCTGAAATATTTTCGGGGCCGGGTATGACAGGATGTATTGCCAGCTCAGTTTCTGAGAAAACAGGGGTTAACGGAGAATAAGTGATGCAGACATTGGCGGCGATACTGAAAAAAGTAAATAACGAAAGTGATGATACCGCTCAGACATTATGTGACTTAATGCCGTTATCGTATGCTGAAATTTATGATAAATATCATGATATTATTTCAGACAGTGAAGCGAGGATGCTTTTTCAGCAAGCGCAGATACAAAAGAAAAAAAATCGGTTTACTGATGCGAAAATAGTTACACACAATAATCCGCAGATAAAAAATATCCTACACCTGCATACCGGACAATCACCGGAACTCCATTATGGGAATGACTTTATTCCGGACAGAATTTCAGAGTATGCTGAACCGGGCATGGTTTCTTCTATGTTTTCACCGGCCGCGTATCTGACCGAGTTATACCGGGAAGCAAGAGAGTTGCATAAGCAAGAGTCAAAATATCATCTCGATAAACGCCGTCCTGACCTGAAAGCGTTGTCTCTTTCTCAGGAGAATCTTAACGATGAGATTTCAACGCTGGAACTTTCAAATAACGTTTTGTTTACGGCGCTTAAGGGGGCCGGAGATGAGCAATCTGTATTGCAGCGTTTATCTGAAAAATATGAATCGATAAAGCTTCCTTATCACGAGCCATTTCAGATAATAAAAAAAGTATCAGAGCTGAAAAAAATATTTCCGGTAGTCAATAAATACCCTTCTATTGTTAATAATAAAAAAACAGATAAAACATGGATGAAGACGATTTATTGTAATCTCTCTCCTGCACTTTTAGCTATGTTAAAAGATATATATACAAATATTAATTCTGTTCAGAGTGGAAAACTGGATGAACTTATTAAAAAGTATATAACAGATGAGTTTTCATATTTTTACCATTTGAAAGATGTGATGAATTATTTCAGGTTAACAAATAAAGAGTTTAGTATATTATCAGTTTTTTTCGATATAAAAGAGGATGTTAATTCAGTAAATATAGATAAATATAAAAAGAATTTTTTGAAATTAAGAGGTGTTGTCAGCCTGTATAAGGCATCCGGGTTACCACTTGATACTATTATTTTTATTCTAAAATCATTTAATTGTGATCTTGCAAATGAAACAGCAATTAATGCGATAGTGAATATTAAGGTAGTCAGGGATAACTGTCAGTTGCGCGATGAGGATATTGCAGTCCTGCTGGGGGGCAATATTGTTCAGGATAAAATTAATGCAGAGATATCACAGTTTGATCGCATTTTTAATAGTCCTCCATTAGGGGGTGAAAAATTAACAGCAGATAATACAGAATTAGATTTATCTAAAGTGGATTATAAGGATGGTGACCATAAGAAATTTATCATAAACTCTCTGAAGAGAGCGTTTGGTATTAATGAATCACTACTGGCTGAATTGAGTGAGTTTATCTATGGTAAAAAACAAAATTTCATATGTAATATAAAGTCATTGTCGTTATTTTATAGGGCGATATTAATAGCCAGAATGAATAATATTTCTGTTAATGCACTCATTATGTTGTTTCGTCTTCTTCCTGATGTATTTAAGAATAATATTAAAAGCTGTGAATTATCAGGTGACATTTATGATTTATTATATAATATCAACTATTATAATTCTTGGTTTAATGAAAATAAACTATCTATACTAATGTGTGATTTTTTATTACACAATAGTGGTGAGGTTGTGGTTTCTCAGTGTGTCAAAGATATTATCTCTGAAATAAGGAATGGGTTGAATAAGGGGGATTTTAATAATAACCCATCAAATGTTAATGAATTGATAACCAAAATATCACCTGCGCTATCATCTGTATTAAATATCAGCTCGGTGAGTGCAATGGAATCGGTTTTACTGTGGGTGAATATATTACAACCTGAAGGTATTGATATCAGAGCACTGTTTTATTACATCTATAATAAGATGGAATATCCTGACCAAAAAGACAATAAGACTATCATTTATATCATTAAGATGTCAGTAATGATCAACATGATAGCTATAGATGATAGCCTGTTGTCTTTATGGATACAAGATCCTGCTTGTCTTGATATATCTTTTAATATACATGAATATAAATTTTCAGTAATTAAAATGATGATAGATGCAAATGCTGTCATTAAACGTACAGGTGAAAAATCAGATTTAGTTATCAGTTCACTGAATAATGATGGGTTATCTTATAAAATAATAGCAGATATATTCGGTCAGGATAATAAAATCGTCCAGCAGGCATTTAAGTTTTTTGATAAAATAGAAAATATCAGTAATTATCGTTCATTAACTGATGTGGTAATAGCATTAGATTTATTTTTAGAAACAGGGATATCTCCGGACGATTTTACGAAACTATTTGGAAGTGTCACCGAAAGTAAGGATTATACTTATTACTATAACCTCAGTAAAACTGCAGAATCAACATTGGAGCAGGATAAACTCACTGACTTAAAAGGAACTATTAATAATCTAAGAAGTCTGTCACTTTGCTCATTGTATATTTCAGATATATTAAAAGACTCAAGGTATAAAAATGATAATGCTGAGGTATATAAGCATTTATTAATTGACACTGAAATATCGGAAAAAATAAAAACAACAAGAATAGCTGAAGCTATTGCCTGTATTCAATTGTATGTGAATAATTGCTTAAATAATATCGAAAAAGAGGTTCATGATTCAGTAAGAAGCCGTCAGTTTTTCTGTAACTGGGAAGAATATAATCGCCGCTACAGTACATGGGCTGCGCTCTCAATGCTGGTATATTACCCTGAAAACTATATCGACCCGGTTATCCGCACCGGAAAAACAGCAATGATGGATAATTTACAGCAGCGTATAACCCAGGAGGGTATTAAAAGAGAGGCTATCGATGATGCCTTCCGAACCTATCTGACAGAGTTTGATCAGGTTGCTGATCTGAATGTGATTAGTGCTTATCATGATGAATTTGATATGAGAAAAGGCCAAACTTTCTTTATCGGTAATTCATATCTGAATAGTGATTTCTATTATTGGCGTAGTCTTAATAATGAAATGATAACGGAAAAGGATGACGGTTTTATTATACCAGCATCATCATGGACGGCGTGGGAAAAAATTGAGTGTAGTACCAGCCCATGTGGTAATATGCTCAGGATAGTCACTTTTAATGGCAGAATGTATCTTGTCTGGTTGGAGTATTCTGAGTCTAAAAATAATAAAGCTGATGATAAGGAAGCTAATATAAAAATCAGTATAAATTTTTCTTATCTTCGTTATGATGGCCTATGGTCAGTGCAGAATTCTGTTGATTTATCGAAATATCACAGTAAATTAACTGAGGTTGGTATAAATATTAACTCTGTTGTAACCACAGGGTTTTATTGCTCATCATATATAGAAAATGATGAGATATTGGTCATGTTATATAATAAAGAAAAAGGAAAGGATGGGAAATTTGTTTTTACAGTTAAAGGTGATTTTTCATTAGACATTAAATCTGAAAATACTGCTGATGAAGTATATAAAGAACTAAAAGAATATCTGGAAATTGAAAACAAAAATCCTGTTATTAATGTCATATCCAAAAGAAAGGTATCGTTCCTTAGAGATGAGTCCAAGGATAAGTATGATAAATACGAAGGAGTGTATAGCCTTGATTCCGGCTTTATTAAAAATACAAATATGGAATTGAATTCCGTCACAAATGAATATAGAACAACATTAACATTTGATCTTTGTTTTGATATTAATGGAGCCATTAGCGGTTCTGGTAAATATTATAAATCATGGTCAAAACTGTGCTTTGATTATTCATGGTATGATCATGATGTTGATTATTATATTCTTATTTTGGAAAATAAACTTTCTTATATGGGGCGTACTATTGATTCTATTGTATTTCTTTTTGACAGAACGGATAATGTCTTCACATTATTTTTTTATAATTTTAAGTATGATGCTATATTAAATTTAGGAACTGACTACTTTGATGAAATATTGATTGTCACTCATAAGCCTGAAGGTGGAGATGTGTCTATTAATGTGACAAAAATGCAGGAGGGTCCACATAAATTAAAAGATGAAGTGGGTGTTTATTATTTATTACAGGCGGGTAGGCGTGGTTTAATTGACTTCAATTTACAAATAGGTGATAACCATTACTCTGAGTCTGCTGAAGGACGTGTGTTTACATTTTTGCGCAATGCTCCGGTATTGAATAAGTTTCTTTTAGCTATAGATTCTTCGTCAGATGATGGTGAAGTATATGAAGAAAAAGAGTGGTCTTCGCCAAGAGAAATAATTAATAATAAACAAGTTGTTTTTAAATCAAAAGGAAATGGTATAGATTTTAAAGTGAGTGGTGATGACATTTATAAGTATAATGGCAGAAATATTGATGTTGTCTTTAAAGCTTACCATCAAAGAGGGCTTTTGTTCTTAAAAAAATATGTATATGTGATTAATGTTTTTGATATTAATAAAAATTTAATGACATTGAATTATCATCACTCTGGTGCTCAATACCTTCAGTTTTCTGATAGTAAAAAAACGGTTGTCAGATTGAATACATTATTTTCTAAGAAGATGATACTGAAAGCGAATAAAGGAATTGATTATGTATTGACACTGGATAATCAGCAATTAGTTGAACCTGATATTACAGTTGAAAACAGTGAAAAATTAGTTCTGATGGACTTTAATGGTGCCAACGCGCTCTATTTTTGGGAGTTATTCTATTATGCACCTATGATGATTGCAGATATTTTATTTCAGCATCAAAATTACAATGAAGCGGAACGCTGGCTGCAGTATGTTTTTAATCCGGCCGGGTATATTGAGAATGATATATACACAGAACGCTACTGGAATGTCAGACCACTGGTGGAGGATACGCAATGGAATAGGAATGAGTCATTGCCGGATGATACCGATCCTGATGCAATAGCCCTGGCAGACCCGATGCATTATAAAATGGCCACATTTATGAAGACACTGGAGTTGATTATTGCCAGAGGGGACAAAGCGTATCGTGAACTGGCGCGGGATTCGCTGAATGAAGCGAAATCCTGGTATATACAGGCACTATCGCTGCTCGGAAAAGAACCGGTTACATTGCTGAATAAAAACTGGTCTTCACCTGACCTGGCTGGTGCGGCAAAGGCAACGATGCAGCGTTTATTAATGCAGGTCAATAATCCGGACTATTTATCGGCTATTTCCGTAAACAGTGTAAATACGCTGACTAAAGTGTTTAAACCACAGTTAAATGAAAAACTCATCGCCTGCAGAAATACGATAAATCAGCGGCTTTTTAACTTACGCAACGGACTGTCTATTAATGGTCAGCGTCTTTATTTACCGATATTTTCTGCACCGACAGATCCGAGGAATATGCTGGAGTCACAGATCAATGCTATAAATAGTGAAAAAGCGCTTATAAATAAAAAAATGTTGATGTATCGTTTCCCGGCAGTTATTGAAAATGCAAAAAGCTTAGTATCTCAGTTGATTGAATTCGGTGATAAACTACTGACCTTTAATGAAAGCCGTGATAACGAGCATTTCTCTGAATTACTTATTCATCAGGGGAATGACTTGTTTTCACAAAGCATCAGAATCCAGGATGCGGAAATTAAAATTCTGCAAGCAGAAAAAAAATCGTTATTATCCCGGCAGCGTGAAACTATTAACCGGTATACGCATTACAGCCAGTTATATTCTGATGGTGTATCAAATACTGAAATATCAGCAATGCTTCTGGATGTGTCTGGAGCCGGAATGTTAGCGTCTGCTGCGATAATTGAAGGGACTGGTAAGTATTTGGATCTCCCGCCAAATATATTCGGTGTAGCGACTGGTGGTATGCAATGGAGTGCACCTGCTGAGGCTGCCGCTAAAATTCTGGAGGGGGCGGGATTATCTGTACAGATATTGGCAGATAAGATTGAAAAAAGTGAGGAATATCGCAGGCGCTCACAGGAGTGGCAACTGGAAGCAGAATCAGCCGGAGAAGAAGAAGAACAAATTGCTGCTGAGCTGGAAGCAATAGATATCCGGATAACCGCAGCGAAGATGCAGAAACGTTATATTACGACAGAGCAGCAGCAAAACCAGCAACAATTACAGTTTTTACAGCGTAAATTCACCCGTGCTGAATTATACGGCTGGCTGCGCGGGCGGCTGATGGCCATTTATTCTCCTTTTTATGATTTGGCGGTTTCACGCTGCTTTATGGCAGAGGACGCTTATCGCTATGAGATGAATGTTAATGCGGAAGACCGTTTATTTATCAGCACTTCGGCATGGAAAGGGGCATATTCCGGCCTGATGGCCGGTGAAAGCCTGATGCTGAATCTGGCACAGTTGGAAGAGGCCTATCTGGAAAAAGATAAACGGGTTCTGGAAGTCACCCGTACTGTTTCACTGGCGGAGGTGTACAGCTCTGACAAAATGAGTAATAACAAATTCAGTTTTGCTGATGTCACCGCGCTGGTCAGTGAAGGGAAGCCGCGCAGACTCGGCAATCAAAATAACTATGTCGCGCTGATCAGCACCCCGGAACAGACCAACCGTCTGGAACTGGATGCGGTGATTAAGCTCGACGAACTGGGTATTGATACCGATTACCCTAAGAATTTAGGCGTTCACCGGCTGATTATGCAAATCAGTGTGACATTACCTGCGCTTATTGAACCCTATCAGAATGTCCGTGCGCTGCTTGAATATGTTACTGACGCTAAAGACGAAAGGCTGCCGGAAGGGTGCAAGTCGATTGCGGTTTCCCATGGTATGAATGACAGTGGTCTTTTTCACCTGCAATTCGGGGACAGTACTTATCTGCCGTTTGAGGGGCTGTCAGTAAAAGGTCAGGGGCACTTTAAACTGCGGTTTTTTGATGTCGGCGACGGAGACCAGAAACGGCTGTTACAGACCCTGACTGATATCGTACTTCATATCCGTTACACCATTTATTGATCGCGTTTAATTATCATCTCCGGCCCGGATACGGGCCGCTGTAAGGAAACTGAAATGAGCAATACAGAGCGGGTGAGTGTTGAAATGCCGTCACTGCCTAAAGGCGGCGGTACCATCAGCGGCATGAGTGGTGCGCCGGGGAATATCGGTCCGGATGGTGCCGCGACGTTTTCCGTTCCGCTGCCGGTCAGCCGCGGCCGCGGTTATGCGCCTGAACCGGTGCTGGAATACAGCACCCGCAACGGTAATGATGCTTTCGGGCTCGGCTGGACAGTCAGTCTGGCTGCGGTCAGCCGCAGAGTGGTGAAAGGTGTTCCCCGTTATAATAATGAAGATGAATTTACCGGCCCGGATAATGAAGTCATTATTCCTGTTTTGGATGCTGCCGGTAATCCGGTGACATCCCGGAAAAATTCGCTGTTAGGCGACACGCTGAGCACAATATACCGGGTGACCGATTTTCGCTCCCGGCTGGAGACCACCTTTGACCGGCTGCAATACTGGCAGGCAGAAAAAGAAGTTTCGGGAAGCCCGGCTGAATTTTGGGTGATGTTTGCCGCAGACGGGCAGGTACATCTGTTCGGCTATGAGGATTCAGCCCGCGTATATAAACCGGATAACCGGCAGCACATTGCCCGCTGGTTAATCAATGCCTCAGTATCCCCGCAGGGAGAGCAGATTTATTACCGTTACTGTAATGAAAACGGGGATAACTGTTCTGATGATGAGGTCCGCAGTCATCCGGAACCGGCATACCGGCACCCTGAGAAAATCTGCTACGGCAACAAAAAAAGCGGTCGCTGCTTCCCTTGTGTCAACAGAAATACGGATGACAACGCATGGCTGTTTTTCCTGGTCTTTGATTATGGTCAGCGCAGTTGTACGCTGGCGGATATTCCCGGCTGGCAAATACCGTCCGGGAAGTCATGGCCGCTGCGGCAGGATAGCTTTTCCGGTTATGAATACGGCTTTGAGATCCGGGTACGGCGTTTATGCCGCCAGGTTCTGCTTTTTCACCGTACTGCGGATTTAGCTGCCGTAAGCAGTCAGCCTGGTGATCCGGCGCTGATTTCCCGGCTGATCCTGACCTATGACGAGTCCCCGGTTATCACAACATTGATTGCCGTACGCCGGGCAGATTTCAGTGATCCGGCAGACCAGGCCGGTATGACACTGTTACCACCGCTTGAATTTAACTGGAGCAAACCGGAAAAATGGCCTGAACATCAATGGGAAACCCTAGAAGCGGTCGGGAAACTGAATTCCCTCCAGCCCTACCAGTTCCTGGACTTATGGGGGGAAGGCAGCGCGGGGATTTTATATCAGAATCGCGGCGCATGGTGGTACCGTTCACCGATACGCAATAAAAAAAGCAGTAACCCGGATGCCATCACCTGGGATACACCGCAGTTACTGCCCGATATTCCGGCATTAGGTAAGCACACACTGCTGATTGACCTGGACGGTGACGGCCGTCTGGAATGGGTTGTTATCCATCAGGGGGCTAACGGTTATTATCCGCAGGATAAAGACAATGCAGAAAAATGGCTGCGTTTCTCTTCGCTCAGCGGACTGCCGACAGAATTTCATTACCCGACTGCACAATTAATTGATTTTACCGGGAAAGGGCTGTGTGACTTAGTGGTTATCGGCCCGAAAAGTGTCCGGTTGTATCCGTCAGATCGTAAAGGCTGGAAGGCCGGCACCATCATTGAGCAGCCTGATGGTGTGCTGCTGCCGGTGCTGGGATCGGATGAGCGTTCTTTTACCGGGTTCAGTGATTTACTGGGTACCGGTCAGCAGCATCTGATAAGAATTAATGCGGATGGCGTTTATTACTGGCCGAATAAAGGTAATGGCTATTTTGGCCATCCGGTTTATATCCCGGGCTTTATTCCGGGGGAACATTTTGATCCTGAAAATCTGTATCTGGCGGATATTGATGGTAATGGTTCGGCAAATATTATTTATGCTCACTCCGATCACCTGGATATTTATATCAATCAAAGCGGTAACCGCTTTTCCGAACCGGTAAAATTGCCGTTACCTGAAGGTATCCGCTATGATCATACCTGTGAACTGCAGTTTGCGGATATTCAGGGGAACGGCGTTGATTGCATGATCCTGACCAGACCGCTGCCGGAACTGCATCACTGGTTATTCGAGTTTTCCACAAAAAAACCGTGGATACTCAGTGAAATAAATAACAATATGGGCGTGAATTATTCACTGAGTTACCGCAGTTCAGCGCAACTGTGGCTGGATGAAAAAGCAGAATCAGAATATCAGAAAACACCGGTATGTTATCTTCCTTTCCCCGTACATTGTTTATGGAAAACAGAAACAAAAGATGAAATAACCGGTAATACGCTGACCAGCCAGGTGCGTTACCGTCATGGTGCATGGGATGGTGCTGAGCGGGAATTCCGCGGATTTGGTTATGTTGAAATAACCGATACCCAGCTTATTTCTGATTCAGACAATAATCCGGAATATACCATGCCGAAACAAACCCGTACATGGTTTGCCACCGGTATAGATGCGCTCGATAAACGCTTTTCCGCCGAATTCTGGCAAGGTGATAATGCGGCATTTCCCGGTTTTACACCGCGATTCACGCAGAATGACGGCGAAAATGAAACCGAATGCTCCGCTGAGGATATGCAGGAAACGGAATACTGGCTGCGCCGGGGATTAAAAGGACAGTTATTACGGCAGGAAATTTACGGACTTGATCATTCAGATTTATCACCGGTTCCTTATGAAGTAACAGAACAACGCGCTGCAGTCCGCCTGATTGAACCCCGCGGGAGTTATCCTGTTATTTATCCGTCGGTTATTGAGAACCGGCACTATATTTACGAACGGTTTGCACCTGATCCGCAATGTCAACAGCACGTGATCCTCAGCAGTGATCAGTATGGTGCGCCGCTTAAGCAGGTTACTGTCAGTTATCCGCGCCGCCCTCAGCTCGAAATTAATCCGTATAAATTGCTTGATAGTCTGCCGGAAAGCACATGGCAGAGCAGTTATGATGCTCAGCAAACGCAATTGCATTTTGTCGTGCAGCAAAACAGTTATTATCACCTTGATAATTTTGATCAAAATATATATCAGCTGACAATAGCAAATGCACAGCGGCAGGACACGGCTGAGCTTAAGCGCAATAGTATGCCGCTGCAGGGCTATACACAGGAAACGTTATTGCAGAAGGATAGCCCGGTTCAGAAGCAGAGTGATTTTAAATTCTCCGGGCAAACGCAGATTGCATACCTGGATAGCGCCGGCCGGTCGGGGATGTTTTCACCTGATTTCCCTGTCCGCATTGCCTATACGGAAGAAGCGGAATTTGATGACAGTTATCGTGCGCAACTGCAGGAATATTATCCTGATAAAGATCCGGTTTCGTTATTACATGCCTGCGGATATCTGAGCGGTGACTATGCGTTTCCGCGTAATGATGAACAAGGAAAGTTTGTTTTCTCTGCAAGACGGGAACTGATAACGTATGGTAATAAAGATCAATTTTATGCCCCCTTACTTTACAGAAAAACAGAATTAACAGGATATAACCGGCTGACATGGGATAATCATTATTGTGCTGTTACCCGCTATACAGACGAAAGCGGATTGATAACAGAAGCAAAATATAACTGGAGTTTATTACGGCCATGTGAACTGAAAGATGTTAATGATAATACCACGCGGGTAACGTACAGCAGTTCCGGTGAAATCATGACCGGTAGCTTTTGGGGCACAGAAAATGGTGTAAGAACAGGGTATTCTGAAAACGTTCCGATTGTACCGGCGGATATTACAGAGGCCATTAAATCCGTAACATCATTATCTGTTTCACAGATGTTTATATATGACAGAAACAGTTGGATGAGAAAGGTCTCATCTGAATTTATGACGCCGGAATACAGCGATATTATCTCCAGGTTAAAAGATAATAATCTTATTACTGAAGATGGTTATTTCAGTGCATTTTCCGGCGAACATATTAATGAGGAAAACCGCTGCTTAATAAAAGCCGTGATGATACCGGATAAAGACAGATTACCACCACATATATTACAGTTAAAGAGTGACCGCTACGATAATGATAAGGCACAGCAGGTGCGGCAGAATGTCCTGTTTTTTGATGGTTTTTTGCGCCGGTTGCAGGAGTCTGTCAGAGTGACGCCCGGTAATGCGGATGTTCGTAATGATGATGGTGAACTGAACAAGCACAGTGATGGTGCATTAATCACAGAAAATACCGATTTCCGCTGGGCTGTTACCGGGCGCAAAGAATATAACAATAAAGGGCATGTTATCCGCGAATATCAGCCTTATTTTTTGAATGACTGGCGGTATGTCAGTGATGTTTCTGCACGCAGTGATCAGTGGGCTGATACCCATTATTATGATCCGCTGGGACGACTCGCCCGTGTTGTGACAGCAAAAAAATATCTGCGTAATAATATATATACACCCTGGTTTACGGTACAGGAAGATGAGAATGACACAATACAATCCACGTAAAGGTTTTTGCGGTAATAGTTTATATTATTAAACCTTATTTAATGTGGTATCAGTTAAATTAATCATAAGGCAGGTTTTAATTACCAGTTAAAAATATTTTTTATAAGTAATTATTTTTTGATGAAGATTATTGATATGCGGTGGCGTTTATTGTGAAACGCCGCACGGCTTACTGTATTTTTTATTAAAACCTGCGTTATTCAGGAGCAAATTTAATGGGAACTGAAAAACATAATTTACTTTTTTCACGCATAATCGATCAGGCCGTTCCGGGGCTGAAAAATCAGCTATCAGCAAAACAGACTGAAAAATCTGTTATTACCCGCCTGAAGCAGGGAACGGAAGGACTGATGGCCGACTATCCGGGGCTCGGGTATCCGGAAGCCAAAAAGCTGCATAATCGCCTGGCGGTTGCCGTTCATGCTGCGGCCCGTAAACAACGGGAGTTACGCCAGCTCAGTGTATTGCGCTCACCGTGTGAAGAAAAAGGACTGAAAGCATTAACCCGGCAATTAACCTATGAAGATCAGTTCACGCCAAACTGGGCGGAGAATACCTTACCGGATGCGATAGATTCAGGTCACGGCGCGGTTGCTTATCTTTATGATCTGCTTGAGTTTGCAGAAAACGTCATTGAGCCGAAAGGAGACAGTGATAAAGCCATCACACTAAAACAGCGGCGCCCGGATATTTATACTATTTTACTGAATGAAGAAAATGTGAACGGGGATATTTCCAAAATTCACATTATTAATCAAATTATCAGTACTGCTATCAGCGAGCAGAAAAAAGGGGAAGACCCCGGTACGCTGATGCTGAATGTGCGTTATCCTTACCGGTTTCCGTTTGAAAATTACATGAATCAGATTTACGCCGTCCTGGATGAATATGATTTATCAATTGGTGATATTAAACGGTGCTGTGACCCTCAGGCACCTTATTTTACGCAGTCTGGTTTGCACGGAGATGATTCCGATTCCGCCCTCTGGCTGGACAGTCATTTAGGACCTGAGTTGCGTGAGATTTTGCTGGCGGCACCACAAGCCCAAAATAGCCGGACAGAAGATAATGTACCTTATTTTAAGCAAAACTTTGGGGTTGAACAGTTTACCGATTTATTGAACAGCACTGTTTTTTGTCAGCAATTAAATCTTGAGCGCAGTGACCTGGAATCGTTATTTTCCTGCGGGGAATATGTACCGCATTTATCGCCGAATGTTGACCCGGAAACGATTACCGGCTATGACGCTGAACAGGGAAGAGAAGTTTCTCCTGCTGTGTATGGATCGGTTTTTATTAATAATAATACATCACCGGCTATCAGAACCGGTAGTGATGCCAGCCCGGATGACCACATCATCAGTGATATGGATGAAAGCCGGTGTGAACGTATTGAACGTTTTTTACGTCTTTCCCGTGCGCTGGATCTGCCGTATGACGATCTGGATACATTACTCACCTCTGTTATACGTGCTGAAAATAGTCAGGCGGATAACGGCCTGATTATCACCGGTAATACATTACGGGCCATCGGCCTGTTTGTGAGTCTTAACCGAAAACTGAACTGTACGGTCAGTCAGTTTTCTGCACTCTATGATGGCATTGCGATTTACAGCCGGGGAAAAGAGATCAGTGATTTTGACCGGTTATTTAATAATGATGATCGCTTTAACTACCGTTTTATTCTTGATGATAAAACGATGGAAGAGCGGGATATTAACCGAATCTGCAGTGTTTTCGGTATTAACTACGATACCTTCTCGTATCTGGCGCTGCTGACCCGGGAAGTATTAGGATTAGAGGTATTAACCCGCAGCCGTCAGGTTATTTCTGCACTTTACCGCCCTGTGGTATTGGCTGATTTGCTGAAAATAAAGCCCCTGGAATTACTCGCATTACTGAAATCAATGAATCCTGATGCTCAGTTTGACCGTTTGTTTACCGGGGTACCGGAAAACCGGGTCTACAAAATATTTGAACAGGCTGATATTACCAGTGCGATCAGTGCGCTGGTCAGTATTCAGAATTGGCGGACAGAGAATAAATTATCGGTGGCGCAGATCTTCAATTGGATCACACCCGCGATTATTGACGACCAGGAAGATAATACGGAATGGGAACTGTTCCGCCAGATTAAAGAAAATACAAACAGTACATTATTCAGCAATGAAGCCCTGAATCTTGCCGGTGTACCGAAGGAAACTGACTGGGTTTCAGTATTAAAAATATTGGTCAATGAGCAGGGGATTCTGCGGGATACTGAGGATGGTCTGGACTGGGACAGTTATAAAAGCTATGCACTGGCTATTATTACGTCTGCGGCGGAAAAAGAATTAAGCAGTGCAACATCAGAAGAACGAAAAACGATTATCAGGACCATTTTGTCCGTGCTGCTGGAAAAACGAGCTGCGCAGTGGAAAAGTGTGAGCGGATTACTTGAGGGATATCTCGGAAATAAAACGGACAGTATTACCCCAGCATTATACTGGTGCGGCAGTAATACAGAATCATTTCTGACTAATATCAGAACACAGCCTGATGCTAACATGTTGTCTGCGGGAAAAAACAACGTCATGGAGTTATTGTCCGGCCTGCGGCGTTACAGTGAAATTATTACCCATTTCCGCCTTGAGCCGGCCATGATGTCACAATTATTGTCTCATGATAATAATCTCTGGTACGGACTGAAAACAGAAAAACCGACCTTACAGTTACTTTACCGGCTTTCAGTATACCGGCGGCTTATTGATGAGGGTAAACAACCGGCTGAAAAATTGCTTAACTATCTGTCACTGATTAATTCCCTCCCGCTGGACAGCCGCAGCGATGAAATACGTCTGTACCGTGACCAGGCACTGAATAAATTATCACTTTTTATGGGATGGAGTATTAATGAGCTGTTAACGGCTGCGAAATATGTTGCACCGGAGAATGCCATTATCCGGACACTGCCGCAAATTCTTCTCGTTAAACAAATTCATTCAGTCTGTCTGAATACCGGGCTGAGTGCCCGCAGTGTTATTTCACTGTTTAATCTGGATGAAAACAGTGAATCATCACGGTATCAGTCTGTCGCTGATCAGGTAATGGAAAGCCTGGCACCGCAGGATGTATCACTGTACAGCAATGATGAATCCAGCCAGGGGGATCTGACCGTCAGTGTGTCAGCCGACCGGACAACACTGCTGGTTTACAGTGAAAATCAGAAGGAAGATGAGGTTGCTGAGGATGAAACACTGCTGACGGTTACCCTGCTGACGCTGGAAAGCACGCCGCTGGAAGGTATTCCGGTTATATGGGAAAAAATATCTGAACAGGGCGAATTATCCGGGGCGGAAAGTCAAACCGATAAATCAGGCCGGGCATCGGTAACATTAAAAGCAGGGCTGCAGCAGGGGGTTGTATTAGTTAAAGCCCATTATGGTGTGAAGAGTATTCCGTTACCGCTGGTCAGAGTGGACTGCGATATAAGCACACTGGGTGCAACCGGTACTCAGACCTTACCGGAAAATACGACGGATATTCCGGCGGACGGAAAAACACAGGTCGAAATTACCGCATTTTTCCGCGACAGCTATGACAATCCGGGGATTGATAAAGCTATCCGCTGGGAAACAACCGGAGGTCGTTTTATTTATAAGGGCTCCCTTGCCAATGATGAGGGGAATTGCTCTGCCGTACTGGTCAGTGATGAACCCGGCGATATTACGGTTCGTGTATTCTGTGAGGATGCACCTGAAGAATCCACAGGAGTTGATATTTCTTTTATTTCAGCATAGCCGAAAAGAATATATTTTACCGGTGTTAATAATGGACAGAAATAGCGGAGAAATAAAATGGCACGTAATGTAAAACAGATTTTAAATCATCTCGCTGAAAAAAAACGGGATGCTTATGTTGATTATTTTACTAACTATATAGTGGGTGAGAATGAAAATACGGCCATGCTGGGAATTACCGATTCTGATGACCTGTATGACTATTTTTTAACAGATGTAAAAACGAGTGCTGACTTTGAAACCAGTCATGTGTCGGATGCACTGGCCAGTATTCAGCAATACATCAATAACATTCTTAATCAGAAAGAACCCGGTTATTCCGGTGAGTTTAGTGAGGATGTTCAGCAGTGGTGGTCCGGTTATCTCGGACATATTTCATTGTGGAAAGCGTATCAGAAAATGGAGGATTATCCGGAAGATTATAACTTGCCTGATTATATCACTGATAAAACAAAACTGTTCAGTGACTTTGCCGCAGACCTGGGCAGTAACAGCCTGAATGATGCCGGTATACAAACGGCATTTCTCAAATATCTGCGCAGTTATGAAGCGGTTAATGCGATCAGTGTCATCTCCGGCTATGTTGATTATCCGGGAGAACGAAATGATAAAGAGACATTCGCCGGACATGGTTTTCTGAATTCTGATTATTATTTTATCGGTAAGAATAATTCATCACCCGCCGGTTTTTTCTGGCGTAAAGCAAATATAAAGGCAGATAAATCATCCGGTTATATTTCTCCCCGGGCCTGGCATGAATGGCAGCCACTTGTCATCACTGAAGATGCAAAAGATATTTTACAAATGCGGATTGTCAAAGTGTGCGGGTGTCTTTTTATTGTCTATCTGGTCGGTAAGGAAGAAACGGTTGCGGATAATGAAAAATCAGCGACAGGAATCCGGAGTGAAAAGGAGAAGCAATATAAGGTCACACTGAAATTAAGTCGTATGGGGCTGGATGAGAAATGGGACATTCCTGAACAGTTACATGAGGAAATTTATAAGAGTAAGTCTGAGGTAAAACCGGATACGTTTAAATTAATATCCGTTGCATTTACTCAGGATGAACAGCGGGATGATTATCTGGTTATTGCATGGCAGGACGAACAAAAAAATACTATTTTTTCCGGTATTGTGAATGTACTCAGGCAAAAATCAGCTATCGACAGCTCAGATATTCTCGGGAATGAATGGCAGAACAAATTAGTATCCCGTTTTTTTGACGATAAACAAAATATTTGTCAGCACCGTATTTTCGGTATTGAAAAAGATATCAGCAGTATCATACGTACTGATACCAACCCGAATTTATCACTGGAGGCGTTCTATTGCCTCAAAGGGAATCGTCATCAGTTACGGGTCAGAGGACGCTGCCACCGTTCCGCTAAAATACCGGATCTTATTTCACTCAACCTGCAGGCAATCGTCAGTGAATGGCGTAATGGTCGTATTATTGTCAGTGGCGACCGAAAGAATATTACGGTCAGAGCTGAGGCAACGGAAGGTGCTGACTATTTAGCATTGTCCCTGCCTGATGGTAAAACAGAGGTGATTTTCAATAAAGGTGATTTTACTGAACATGACGGCTGGCTGTCAGCAGAGAAAAAAATATCACTATCTCAGAATCAATGTGACCTGATAGCGGTAAAAAATTATAAAGAAATACGCAGCGGTGCCGGTTTTTCTTACCAGATAACATCCGGGGGATCTCTGCATTCATTGGCGCACGTTAAAAATAGCGTCAGTACGGTGATGCAACCCGTTACGGTCTCTGCTGAATTATCTGTTTTTAATGACAGTCTTCAGGATCTTAAGAAAGAAGACTGGAAAGGTAAGCTGATTTATCAGAAGGACAGTCACACACCGTGGTGTACTTTTAGCTGGATCGGGGACGCCGATAAAGTTCGCTTTAAATTCGGGTTAACAGACGAAAGCAGTAAAGGTGAGTTTGCGGTTTCAATTAAAGCGTTATCAAAAAATATTCCTTTCATTGAAACGTTTTCAGAACATCAGCAGTTTCTGACGTTTAATCAGTCAGATGCCTCACTGAAAAATATTCGTCTTAATTCTGTTCAGGTTCGTGATCTTATCTATCGTGCGCAGATTGCAGTCAGACATATTTTTGACTGGGATGCACAAATTACAGAAGAGCCGGGGTATGGCGACAAGACAAAAGAGATACTTGATTTATACGGCGCTAACAGCCGCTATTTATGGGAATTGTTTTTTTATTTACCGTATCTGGTAGCAAGCCGCTTTTCACAAAACCGTCTTTATCATCAGGCCCGTCAGTGGCTGCATTATATTTTTTCACCGTATGACGGACATCGTTTATCCGTGAAAGATGGCAGCGAATTATTACCGCCGCCTTACTGGAATTGCCGGGTATTAACACAACCTGACCTGAAATATCAAAATAATGACAATGCATTACCGGATCCTTTTGCGATATCCGAAGATGCTCCTTCTCATTATCGTAAATCGGTTTACTTAATGTATGCCGATACGCTGATATCTGAGGCCGATTTATATTACCGTCAGCTCAGCCGGGACAGTATTACCCGGGCCTGGGGGCTTTACCATCAGGCATTGGGAATGCTGGGCCATATACCCAAAGAGCGCAGTTTACCGAAATGGCAGCCATGTACCGTCAGTGAATTGCTGGATAATAAAACAGATGCTGTACAGGAAAATATCGTTCCTGAATTATTTGCAGAGATATATCCGGAAAATATACCCAAACAGCTCAGTGGCTTTTTCTGGTACGGCAGCGTGGGCAATGCGCGATTCCGTCTGCCGGTACAGAGCAGCTTACTGGACAGACAATCAATTCTGGAACACCGTTTATTTAATCTGCGTCATTATCTGGATATTGAAGGCAATATGATGCAGTTGCCGTTATATGCGGCTGCACTCGATCCGTTTGATCTGCTGCGCTCACGGCTGGGCGGAACCTCTGAACTGACCTATTTACAGTCAGGGTCATTAAATATTCCGTCATATAGCTTCCGTGTCATGCTGGAAAAAGCAAAAGAACAGGCGGCGGCACTGATTACATTGGGGGATAAGCGCCTCAGTTATTACGAGCAAAAAGAACGTTATCACACCGAAAATATGCAGTTAAAGGATGCGACTGAGCTTGCGCAAGCCAGTGCCGCTATTCAGTCACTGTTACGGGATCAGCAAAATGCCGCGCTGGATTCCCTGAAGGCTGCCAAAACCATGGCAGAGAAAAAACAAACCTATTACGATCAATTGGTTAAAGGCGGTACAAGCACCAAAGAGTGTCAGGCCAGGAATTTATTGCTGACATCAACGCTTTTTCAGGGGGTTATATCGGGTGCTGCGCTTGCCGCAGGTATTGCAGCGGCGGTTCCGCGTATATTTGGTGTGGCACAGGATACCGGTGACCATGGTGTCAGAGCATTGATCGGTGTAGGAGGGACTGCGGCCTTAAGTGCGGATATTATGCGCGGGACTTCGGACTATATTCAACTGGATGAACAATACCGGCGTCGTCAGGATGAATGGGCATTTTCGGCAGAACAGGCAAAAAATGAACTTGTGATGCTGGATACACAAATAAAAGCCCAGGAAGTGGCCCTTGCCGCAGCCGAAAAAAGCGTTACATACACAGAGTCGATTCAGAGCCAGGCAAAAGCACTGTATGACTATTTCAGCCAGACCCGCCAGGTTAATGAAAGTCTGTATGAAAAAATGGCCAATATTATTGGCATATTGCATGACCAGTTATGTTCACTGGTCAGAACATTTTGTGCATTAACAGAGGCATCCTGGCGTTATGAAACAGATGATTATAAACGACAAACCTTTATTCCGGCTGACTTGTGGAGTGGTGATAATTTAGGTGTCCTGGTCGGTGTTAAATTACAGAAAGCCCTGCTGGAAATGGAAATGGCGTATACACAGCAAAATACACGCCGCCTGAACATTACAAAAACGATTTCACTGAAATCGCTGGTCAGTAACCATCTGGTGAAAACGGATGAAACTCCGCTGACAACATGGGATGAGGTTAAAGCGGCGTTAAAAGATGCGAAAAAGCTGTCATTTGATTTCTCTCATCAGTTTTTTGATACCGATTTTCCGGGGCATTACGCACGAAAAATTCACTCTCTGTCAGTAACATTTCCGACGTTATTACCGCCGTATCAGAATATGCGGGTTCTGCTGGAACAAACATCGAATACTCTATTGGTTACACCGGATATTGACGCGGTGAAATCGCTCTATACAGCGACCGAAAAAACAGACAGCGATTCCCTTATCCGCAATCTGCGGATAAATCAGAAAATTATATTGTCCCGTGGCAGTGATGACAGCGGCGAATTTCCGGATGACGGCTTTACCGGCGGACAATACCACAGCTTCGAACATACCGGTGCGGTTTCGCACTGGCGGTTATCCGTTCCCCGGCCGCAAAACTGCCCTGAACTCCTTGATAATCTTAATGACATTATTATCAAGCTTAACTATACAGCCAAAAGCGGTGATGAAACATTTGAAACCGCAGTAAATGAATTGCTGGAAAATAATCAATCAGCAGAAAAAGGATACAACGAAAATGACTGAAAAATATAATCAGGCAGAAGTAAAAGGCCGTAATTTTATATCAGACCCTTATTTCGAAGAATGGGGGAATGGTGACTGGGAAAAAGGGGAACCGAATAAATATACAAAGAAAAAAGACGGTGACAGAACTTATCTCTATATCAGCGGTAAAGGCAGTATTTCACAATCGGTTATGTTACCGAAAAAAAGTTCCGGAAAGCAGGATGAACCGCCTTTTTACTCATTGACCTTTGATTACTCAGTTAAAAATAAGGCCACAGTTTCATTAATTTTGACATACCTGAGCGGGGGAAGTGAACGGGATAAAAAAGAAATTACATTGCCGGATACAAAAGCGTGGTCTCAGCATGAATTATTGCTGGATGTCTCCGCTGAAGATACTGAAATCAGCCTTGAATTTTATGCCGGGAAATCCGCCGGGAATAGAGGGATTAACCTGACCGCTGTTGATATGCAATTACATATCGGCGGATTGAATACGGAATCCATTGTATTTGATGATGAAGCTATTCCGGCGGATAAGCCGTCAGTGAAACTGAATTACGGACGTAAACATGTTCTTAATATCAAACCGGCCGCTGACAGTGCATGGAGCGATCTTGATTGTGAGCTGAAGTGGAACAGTGATATTCCGGCATCTAACTACCCGGTCAGTTTTACGCCTGAGCTGAATAAAGCACAACCTTTACATAAAGAAGGATGCATCTGGGAAATTGCCTGTTCAGCGCAAAAGATCAGTAATATCCCGGAGACATTCAGCGTGATGCTGGCATCAGAATACAGCTCAGAACCGTTTATTTTCAGCGCGGAAATCGGGGATTATCGCTATAAATTAACGGAACCGAAAATCAGCGGAATTGCGGTTATTGCTCAGAATATCCCGGCAGATCTGAGTATCCGGGTTGTCTGTGATTATGATGAAGCGTATCCGGATATGCCGGGAGTGCCTGATATTGATGTTCGCTGGGAAATTGACGGCGGAGTGATTGTCAGTACCACTAAAACAGATAGTGAGGGGATGGCAGCCCTGACGTTTTTACCGGAGAAAAGCGGTAATTATAAACTTACAGCAATAATAACCGATAAAACAGGACGTGAAAGCCGCCATCAGTTTGACTTTATTGTTTATGACCGTTCACCGTGGCTGGATGACACCCGGGTTGCGGTCAATAATATTGATGTTGACCTGTCGGGAGAGGCCGGATATCTGATGAACGGAGAGGTTACGGTCCTTCATCTGATGTGTGATAAAAACCGCAATGCTTTCGGCCTGGTCACGCTTGAAAATAAACCGGGAAATACCGGTGTCACCATCACACCGGCTGAAGGCCGTGAAATTCCGCCGGAAGGTTTGTCGTGGGATCTCAATATTACCGGCGATGACAGCAGAGAACTGACATTCTTATTAACCAGTGATCAGTTCGGTATATCACAGGAAATCCGTGTTATTGCATTACAGCATGACACCGGGAAAGACATTCAGTCACTGAAAGTTAACGGCAAAGCGCCGGCAGATCTGACGCAATTACGTGTCGGTCCGTCAGAAAATATGACACTCAATTGTACCGTCAATAAATTACTGTCCCGCTTACAGGCGGAACTGAGCAGTCAGGACAGTAAATTGCTGACAGCAGAACCGGCTTTCGGGCAATTACAGACCCTGAAAAATAATGCAGCGCAATGGGAATTACACAGTATCAACCCGCAGGGCGGCTTCTTTGATCTTGCGCTGAATATTCCGCCACTGACTAATCCGCTGACACTTTCCGGCCGTATATTACCGCAGGACATCACGTCAGGGATTGACACGATCACCCTGAATAATGTACCGGTAACCGCGCCCGGCGATTTCTTTCTTGCACCGGACAAAAAATATACGCTGACAGTCAAACCTCATCCGTTACTGAAGGATATTCCGGTTTCATTAGTCTCTGAGACAAGTAACGGCGTTGCGATTATCAGTAATCCGCCATTTGATCAGGAAGTCAGTCTGGCGGAAAACGGTTCTTCATGGCAAATCTCTGCTGATCCTGCTTCCGCCCGCGGAAAATTCTCACTGCAAATTCAGAGTCAGTGGGGCGGGAAACCGGTAACTCTGAATGGCACTGTATTGTCTTCTGATTTACAGGATGAGGGTTCTGTCCGGGTTATCGATGGTAATATGGGCACCAAATACGATATTGATTTTAATATTGGTTTCGCTTTCCTGGCTTTTGAACTCTATACACTGGATCTGAAACTTCTGCCGGATAATTTAATCAGCGGACAAACCGTTTTCTGGGAAGTGCAGGAAGGAGACCATCACCGGGATGCTGTTTCGTTTGATCCGGAAACACCGGTAGCATTAGATTTATCCGGTACTGAGTGGGAATTCAGTTATACCAAAGAAGAGACTACTCAATTCGATTTAATATTAAATAATCAGGGAAAGTTCAGTTATAAAATCCCATGCCATATTTTCAGTGATGAAAAATATCTGGAAAAAAATAAATGTATTTTTATGTTTAATGATTCAGTTGTTGTTCCCGGAATTGAGTATAACGAACTTGAATATAAAAAAGAGATATCACTTAAACTGAGATTGTCACAGGAGGTATCAAAATTCCTGAATAGCATGGAGTTGGCATTAATTGTCCATAAGATGGATGATGAAGGTGATAGCCTGATTATAACATCAGAAGAAAAAATCACTATTGATGAAAATAAATTTGACCTTGAATGGACAGTTAAAACCGATGTGGCAGTTGGTCATCGTTTTACACTGGAAGTTGTTCTGGATAATTTAAAAAATATTCGTTCCGTTATGAAATTTATCTCTGTGTAACTTTACCACAGTGAATGGTTTAAGTTACACAATTAATAAGATGCGTGTTAATGATATATGGAGAATACTATGTCAGAAAAATCAAAAGGTATCTTTGGTAAATTAATAGATACAGCAGATAAAAGCCATGCATGTATTTATTTTAATTTTTCTTCAAATGAAGATGCTCAGCTCAATGTTATTCAAAAAAACGAAAAATCAGCGGAAATAAATGATAATAATAAAGCGCTGGCATTATTATTGTCAGATATTCAGTCTCAGTTTAAGCAACAGGGTATTTCACTGAACAGGATTCAGGGAAAAGCGGAAGAGAGAGGTAAATTAACAGCCGGGCTGAAAACAGACAAAGCATCACTGTCAGACGCTGAAGTGGCATTGCAGAAAATGCAGTTGAGGGCACAGGAATTGGGGGCGGAACTGGTATTAACCGATCGCCCGGCGGAGATGGAAAATGAACAGTGGCGGTTACCGGCGGTCTCCGGTCAGGAAAACCGCGCTGCTGATATGCCGGTGGCAGAGGGGCTGGCGAAACTGGCCGTTGCCATTCAGGCGGTAACGGATAAATGTCCGTTACAGATTACACTGATGATCCAACCGGATTTACGGCCTCAGGTGACGCTGAACGTCTCTGCCGGTGAGGCGAACTGGATTTTTGCGGCAAAAGAGGGGCGTTACCCGCTGAGCGATTTACTGGCCAACATGGCGGGTAAAACCATCACCCGCGGTTGGGATGCTATCGTGGTTTATCAGCGCGGCCAGGCCAATGTGATGCTTAAACAGCAGTATATTAAGCGGTTTACAGAGGGTAATACATTATCGCCGCTGAACGATGTTATTGAAACAAAAGATGAGGAATGGTTGTATACACATAACCTGACATTAAGTGCCCCGTATTTGTCATTTGCTGACGCAGGCACCGGAGATTCAGTGGCGCAGGTAAGTATGAATTTCATCAAAGGGATGATTATTACAACACAGGAATCCGATGACGGGACTAACCGTATGAAGACGATTGAAAAAATCAATCCGCTGAATTCCCCGTTTATCAGTATGGAGGTACTGTTATCAAAAGCCCCCGGGTCAGTGAGTGAGATTGGTGAGGTACAGTTTGATATTAAAGAGGGGGATAACTTTACCAATAATCTGGTTGTGAGTGGTGTTTCACAAGAAATGGTAAATGGTTTTTTTAAAAGGCACTTTGATAACACTCCCGAAGAGCAGCGGATATTTAAGCTGGGTAAATTTGATAACTTTAAAAACGAGCAGTTTCAGCCGGAAGAGTTTGTTATCCGCACCATGGGGTCACCAAATACCCAATCCCGCGGCTCGCAGGATGAAGGTGATGGTGCGGTGGTGTTATTTGTTCAGGTAAAAAATGGCAGCAAGGAACCCGGGAAAACGGAGGTGGATTGGTTGCTGGCGGATGATTATACCTCTGCACTGGTGGTGTCGAACAGCAGATTATTTGACGGAATGGTTAAAGGGCCGGTAGAAACCGGATCAATATTGGGGCAAAGAATCAATGATTGGCATTATGTCAGTGATAGCGGAGATAATTCGGCCGGGAAATTACAGGCTGGCAGCGCAATCCTGCAAAAAAGAGAAACACGTAATGGAAATAACGGCCCTTATATTGATGAAACGTTAACTTGTGTTCTACACGCGAATATAGCTCTACCAGATTCTCAAAATATACCGTTATCAATCAGACCTGCATACAAAGATTCAGATGAATATGATATTTGCTGCGACTTTAAATATGTTGGTGCCGCAGGGAATTATACAGTTATAGATAAAGTTACTTACCCGGGACAGGATGAGGTGATAACGTATAACGGTCGCGTCAGTGCAGATATGTATGTAAGTGTACAATATTCCCCGGTTATTAGTGATGATATTGTTTCATTTATAGAGAAGCCGGAATGGTTTTCATCAAAAATTAAAACATATGACTATATGTATGATGGGAAAAGTTATGATGATTTTTTTTCTGAGGAAATAATTAACTCTGTAAATAAAGGGTTTGCTGAGCAGATGTCAGATAGTCATTTAAAAATTGAATTGCAAGATTTAAATACCTTCACACTCCGTAATCTGTTATTTCCCGGTGAAAACTATTTCCGTGTACAACATGCCCGTGTTCCGGGGGATTTACTGGTCATGGGTAAATTAGGTGCCGGCTCCAAATCATTTTCTGTCACACCGACTGAAATCACTATGGTTGCCGGTTCGGACTATCAGTTTACAACTACCCCGGAAGTCAGCGGCGTAAAATGGAGTCTTTCGGATTCTGAAAAAGGCAATGCCAACGCGGATTTGGGTCATATTGATGCTGCGACCGGGAAATATACCGCACCGCAGGCTGCGGCAGTTACAGAAGGTGTTCGCCATGTGGTGGTCTGTGCCGAAAAAGGGGATACCAAAGTGTATGCCCTGGCATCGGTTCTTGCTCACAGTGTGAATATTTCCCCTATGTATCAGTCTGTTGCGCCGGGGAAATCCGCCACTTTAGTGGCGGAATCATTAAATGGCGGGGAACTGACCTGGACACTGGCCGATAATCCGCAGGGCTCAACACTGACAAAAATCAGCAACAACGAATATACCTACACTGCCGGTAAAAGGAATGCAAAATTAAAACTGAACCTCGAACGTATTTCCGTGACAGACGAAACAGGTTCTGTGACTGATGCAATGATACTGGTACGTAACGTGTTATTAAGAGGGAATATCACTGTGTCCTATGATGATGTGCCGGAAAACAGTGTAAAACTCACCTATTTCTCCGATTTTTCTGATCCTGACTCAATGAAACCGGCAGCAGATCTTGTGTGGACTGTTTTGGAGTCAGGCGGTACAACACTGGATCCTGAAACCGGTATTTTATCATGCGGACAGGTGACCGATAACGGCTTTGCGGTGATCAGTGCAAAATATTTCGACGAGGATGAGGAAAGTACGTTTTATTGTCCGGTTGTGATCCCGTTACCACTCAGTACCTATAAAAAAACCATTCTTGGGGTCTATTCTCCGAAACAGGCATAACAAGACCGGTACCGCTTGTGCGGTACCGGTTTTTTTTGTCATTTTATTGATCACAGACATAGGTACGGTTATGGAAAATACTATCTGGTCCGGCGACACGGTCACAATCACGCCGCCGTCATTACCTTCCGGAAATGTCACGCCGGGAGGAATGGAAGAAACTGTGGCGGGTGCCGGTGCTGACGGTATGGCCACTGCAGCTGTTCCCCTGACGGTATGCCCCGGCAGAGGAACGGCACCGTCATGCGGGCTTTATTACAGTTCGGCATCGGGCAATGGTGAAACCGGCATCGGCTGGTCGTTGCAGACTGCCTGTATCTCCCGCAGTACATTGCACGGCGTACCGCGCTATCAGGATGATGATGTCTTTTTTGACCCGGATGGCGGGGAATTAACGGCATATCGTCATGATGACGGGCAGCCGGATGTCAGGAAAAATAGTCAGGTATGTCAGGGGGTAACCCTTGAACAGCCGTATACCGTCAGCCGTTACCGCGCACAGACGGAAAACCGCTATGAGCGGATTGAGCGCTGGACGGGGGAAACCGATACCTCACAGCAGTTCTGGCTGGTATATCACAGTGAGGGTTCGATCACCTGTTTTGGTCATTCCGCCGGAGCGCGGGTGGCAGACGAAGCAGATAAGCAGCGGATCAGTGAATGGTATCAGGAAGAGTTTCTGGCCGTGAACGGCGAACATATCTGCTTCCGCTACCGCCGCGAGGATGATACCGGGATCAGTGGCGGGGAGCGTCCGGGCGGCAATACCCGGCTTTACCCGCAGCGGACAGATTACGCCAATGTGAAAGCGCACGGCAGCCTGTATTGTCTGGCGGGGGAGATGCCCGCGCCGGAAACGTTTTTACTGCACATTGTATTTGATTACGGCGAAAGAACATTACAGAAAGCGGAGGTCCCGCCATGGGCTGCCGCACCGGAATCCGGCTGGCTGCTGCGCGGTGATCCGTTTTCACTCTATTCCGCAGGCTTTGAAATCCGCTGCCGCCGGTTATGCCGTCAGATCCTGATGTTTTCCCGTAAAGCGGATGATCTGAAACGAGATCCGGTGATGGTGAACCGCTATCTGCTGGAGTATAACGAAAGCCCGGCCATGAGCTGCCTGAGCCGTATTACCCGGCTGGCGTATGAAACCGTGGATGGTGCCCTCCGTGTTGCTGAAAAACCCCCTGTCGTACTGACGTATACCGATGCAAAACTGACCACCGGCCAGGCAGATTATGTTCCGCTGATGAATTGGCCGGAAGTGGATCGCGGTATCGGGCTGCTGGTGGATTTATACGGTGAAGGTTACGCAGGGTGGCTTTCCCGGCATGAAGGTGTGTGGGGATACCAGGCACCGGTACGCAGTGATCTGACACCTGACGGTGCCGAATATGCAGACTGGCAGCCGCTGCCGTTAATGCCGTCGGAGCAGGGGGATGAAAACCTGCTGGCCGATATTAACGGTGACGGATTCCCGGAATGGGTGGTGTTACGTCCGGATCTGAGCGGCTTTTTTACACTCAATCCGCAGCAGGAGAAAACCGGTTTTACCCCGTTCTCCGCTTTTCCGCCTGAATTTTTTCAGCCGCAGAGCCAGTTTGCGGACTTAGCCGGTAACGGATTGATGGGTATTGCCCTTATCGGCCCGCATACCGTACGTTTTTATGCCAATAACCGCGAAGGTTTTGAACCGGCGGTGATCACCTGTAATGACGAATGTCTGCCGTTACCTTCTTCTGATGCCCGTGAATGGGTTGCACTGGCGAATCCGCTTGGCAGCGGCGGGGCGCATTTAACCCGTATCCGCTATAACAGTGTCTGCTGCTGGCCGGGAAACGGTTACGGACAGTTCGGCAAAGCGGTTGAACTGCATCTGCCGGGAGAGATTGATAAAGAAACGCAATTCCGCCCGCAGCATCTTTATATGACGGATATTGACGGCAGCGGTACTGATGATCTTCTCTATGCCACTCCGGCGGGGCTGAACTATTACCGGAATCTGTCAGGAAACGGCTTTGCTGAACCGCTGCTGATCAGCTGGCCGCAGGGTTTTACCTGGGATGATCTCAATACACTGCAATTTGCCGCACTGAGCGGACAAGGTGTCAGCCTGGTTGTCAGTGAGCGCCACATGGATGCACGCCACTGGCGGCTTAACCTGACATCCCGCCAGCCTTGGCTGCTGAAAACGATGACCAATCACAGCGGGTTTTATACTCAGTTCAGTTACCGGAGTTCGGCAGATTACTGGCTGGATGAAAAACAGGCGCAACCATCACGCCGGAGTCAGCTCCCGCTGCGCTTATCGCTGCTTTCCGGTATATACCGCCGGGATCTGATCACCGGTCAGGAGCGTCACACAACCTATTGCTACCGGGGCGGGCGTTATGATGCGGATAAACGCCGCTATTGCGGCTATCACCGGGTGGATGAAACGGATACCTGCAGTGATAGCCACAACCGCAATGACATCCCGCTGCAAAGGCCTCGTCTGCTGCGCCGCTGGTATCACACAGGTGCACCGGATGACGCAGTAAAACGCGACGGGTATTTTTCATCACCGCTAACGTCAGATTCATTGCTGACACGCTGGCAGGAGAGTAAAGACCAGACAGTGACGGATAACAGCGTCCCGTCTCTGCATTATGCCCTGAAAGGTGCATTATTACGGGAAGAACTGTTCGATTCAGACGATATTACGGTGCCGTTTTCGGTACAGGAATACCGTTATCAGGCCCGTCTGCTACAGCAGCATGAGGACATTATCTGTGCTGCACCACTGTTACTGGAAACGCTGAGTATTAATTATCAGCAGTCAGAGAAGGATATCGCCTGTCAGCAGCATATTGTGATGGATTACGCGGAGTACGGCGAGGCTGTACATGAGATAACGGTTTTCCTGCCGCGTCAGCCTGTGGACGGGGATAGCCCGTATCCGGTGGTCACTCCGCTTCAGTGGCAGAATTCATTTGATGATGCCCAGTCCCTGTGCTGGTTTACCGAAACCCGCCGCCGTTCACTGAGTGTGATCACGCTAGATCGCTGGCTGCCGGTACTGCCGGAATGCACCTGGCAGGAAAGTGTCTCGCTGACCGGCAGTGAAATGAACGGTCATACTTTATTCAGCCGGGAAATATTACAGGCGAAGGACAACCCGCTGGCGGGTAAACCCCGGACACTGCTGACGTGGCAGAAAGCGTGTTATCAGCAGGACGGTGCAGAGATTAATTATCCGCCGAGGATCACCGGCAATGAACAGGCGGTATTTAATGACATCACATTGCAGCCATACCACGCACATCTCAGTGATGATGAACTGGCTCAACAACTGAGCGCGGCAGGCTATCAGAAGCGAACCCCGGAAGAACTGGGGCAGTCTGTCTGGGTCTCATCCGGAAACACGCTGACCTATCTGGATGCGGAAGGGTTTTATTTACCGGCGGAAAGCAAAAATACACGTGGTGGCGTTCAGCTTTTTCATTACAACAGCTATTACAGAACAGCAGACGGTTTTACGGATGAATTTGGCCAGAAAACGCAGGTTACGGATATCGATGAGCGATTCTGGCAGCCGGTGCGTATCTGCGACATCAACAATAACACCAGCGAAGTCCGTTTAAATGCATTCGGTAATATTGTTGCCGCCAGTCAGTACGGTACTGAGGGAGGAAAAGTCACCGGGTTTAAGCCGGTATCTGAATGTACACCGCCGGAGCCGCTGACGTTAGCGCAGGCGATTGCGAAATCAGACGTACTGTTAGGCGGGCAGTCCTCTGTCACGTTGTATCATGAAAATGAGTTAAGCGGTGATAATCCGCAGCCGGCATGGGTGATGACCATCAGCGCGTCTGATTATCCCGGAACGCCGGACATGCCGCCATGCCGTATTGATATTACCTACTTTGACGGGGCAGGACGTCTGCGGCAGCAGTTTAGTCTTGATGAACCCGGTGCAGCTTACCCTTGTGCCGATGGTGTGTTATTGCAGGACGATAACCAGCTGAAAGAAGTCATGGCGGATAGCCGCTGGCGGATCATGCAGGCGGCGGAATCAACGTTATCAGGCAATGCTGTCCGTCGTTTCAGACCCTGGTTTTCTGACCATTATGAGCCTGTTATTGATACCCGTTTGCCCGATCTTATTCCGTGTGAAGTGACCGGATATGACGCGCAGAACAAGCCGGTATTTGTACAGGACGCGGAAGGGTATTTACGCTGTCAGCGTTATTTCCCCTGGTTTAATCTGACCTATGATGAGAATGACACCCTCTCCTCCGGTTTTGATTTTCTGCGGCTGTTTCAGTATCAGCGTGATATATCAGCCGATCCCGGAAACCGTGACGCATTATTTATGGATCGGGGAATTTACGGGCAAATGACGGAAATTGATGAGCCATATTTAAAGGACAAAAATGAAAAGAATGCCGATAATATTCAGCGTTATTATTTTAACGGCGGGCGGGAAACCTGGTTGCCGGATGCCGGTATCACGCTGACGCCGGGGGATAATATTCTTAATCCCTATGCAATGCCGCAGGTACGGTACGGACAGGATGAAAATGATAACTAAATTAAATATTACCATCTGTATGTACAGAGGTAATTTAAGAGGGTTAACAAGATGCTGATTACCAGTAATGTATTTAACCGGATTGATTGGTCAGTTAACGGCGTTGAATACCGCACAGGGTGTTATATCCAAAATATAGACCTTGGTTTTATTAAAACGAATTTTATTAATGAACCGGATTTTTCTCTCTGCATACGGTTCAATCAGTATGACAACAGTGATGAGGGGTTCGGAACCGGATGGAACCTGAATTTATCCTGTATTAAATCAATTGATAACAGAAGATTATTGCGCCTCGGAAATGGTTCTGTCTATTGGATTAAAGAACAGAGCCAGCCTGTTCCTGCGTCAGGGCGTCCCCTGGAACTGGAAGACCAATATTGCAAAACATTTTACTGCACTGAATATCCGGATAACCTGATTTCTGTTTTTTACAAAAATGGTATCAGAGAGGATATCCTGGACGGGCATTTATCCTCTGTTCTTTATCCTAACGGATATCGTCTTAATTTCCAGTATGAGGATGGTTATCTTATCTCAATTTACGATGGGATCAGGGATACACTTTTATCTGTCAGCTATGACAGACGGAATAGCGATAACATTGTCGTCTCTGTTACTAATCAGCGGCGAAAGGATGATTACTATATTAATAAAAATAAATCAGGTATTTATGAGTTAAATTCAGTATTAACAACATCTGGATCAGGAAGTGAAACATTATCGCTTTATACTTTTCAGTACCAGGTTTATGAAAAAAATCACCTTTTGATTACGTCGCTGACATCACTTATGGAACATAACCGAAAAGAAAATATTCGTTATGAAGAATTAAAACGGCCTTATGGACTATCATCGGTAATTAAAAGTGTATCTGAAAATGATATTTACAGCGGAGCATCGGAAGATGAAGAACAGTATGTAACTGTAAAATATGAAATAACAAATGATTTCAACTTCCTTGGTGCCGGGGTTGGTGGTGTAACACAATGGCAGAATGAAAAAGATAACCTTTTCTTACTGACAGACTATAACATATTACGCAAAGTAATATCCGGGAATCAAACAGTCAGCTATGTTTATAATAATGACTACCTTATTACCGAAAAAGCGATATCACCTTCAGAGTTTAACAAGAAAAAAAATAAAATCATCACAGCGTATAGTTACCTAAGAGAAGATCCGGATCATAAGGGTGAAATATGGCCTTCTTTTTTTATCCCGGTGAATATCAAAGAATACGCTGAGAATAATAAGTTAAGCGGTATCCCGGCCGTTCAATCCTATCGTTACGATAAATATGGTAATACTCTGGAATTCAAGGATTGCAGGGGAATAATAACCATCTTTACCTACTATGACGGGAAGAATGGATGTCAGGGTGAATGCCCACCGGATCCATTCGGATTTGATAATTATGTCAAAGAAAAAAAAGTTATTCCTGCCGGTAATGATATACCCTATAAAAAGTGTACATTATATCACTACAGTAAGTTAATGAATTGCTCTCTTGTGAAAGTTAAACATAAAGAAACAGCAATTGAATATAATGAAAATAATAGCAGGGTGGTTAGTGAAATAAAGGATTATGATTATTTTGATGAAGATCTTGGTGCTATAAGTGTACTGATGTCTGGCGTATTAAAAGAAGAGAAAACGTCATTTGTAAGTGATGATGTCAAGAACGAAATAGTCATGTCTGACATTTATCAATACTCTGTAGATGCAAGTAAAAAAACAATTTCGTACTCAAGGGATATTGTATCCGGTGAGGTGATTTTTAATAAGGTTACAGGCGTAACTACCAATTACAATACCGGCGATAAAGAAGAAGAAAAAAAGGAAGATGGGAAGACTATCCGGTATGTATTTGATCAGTTCGGAAGAGAAAAAGAAATTATCAGTTTTTACTCAGATATAAAAAATAATATCAGGAGTGTATACACTTATGATGATAAAAAAGGAATAGTAAATCGGGTTAGCAGTGACAAAAGTAATGTGGTTAACTCTTTTATCTATAACAGAATAGGTAAGGTTATTTCTGAAAAAATAAAAGTGTCTGAGTATGAAGCTTTCTTAAGGAAATCATATCAATATGATGGGCGCAACCGAATTATAAAAGAAATTACATACGATTATTCTTTTGATGATAATAAAAAACACCCCGTACTTATTTGTAATGAAAATAAAGTCTATGAATGGAATTACAATGATGATGTTATTATGCTGGGTGGCAGTGGTTTGATAAGGACTAACATTAATTATGATTACATAAAAAGAGTAAAAGTAGTTAATGAAAAAAAAGGAAAAGTAACCGGGTATAAAATAAATCTATCAGGTGATATTTATGAAAAAATAACATTTATGAAAAAAAGGATGGAAAGATATACATTCAACGGGTTTGGGTTATGCTCAGAGAAAACAATTATAGAACATGGTGATATCAAGTCGCAGACAACATTTTTGTATAATGAGCAAGGTGGTTTATCAGAAGAGAAAATAACAGCAGATGGTCGTGACCGGATCCAGAAATACAGTTATGACAAACGCTTTGGTAATGATAAATTATCAGCACACTATCTTAATAAAAGACGTATTGAAGCCAATGAATATGATCTGTTGGGTCGGGTGGTATTAAAAGAGAAAAATCAGTTTGTTCAGGAATTAAGATATAACTCAGTCGGTTCTTCCTCTCATCCGGAATTTATAAAAACAGGTTCGGGAAATGAATGGAGATACACAAGGACATCGGGTGATAAACTTAATGAAATCGTGTTGTCAACACCATCGCTTCCGCATCGTGACTGGAAACAAAGTTTTACCTATAATGATAAAACGGGAGAGTTATTAAAAGAAGAGGCGGTTTGTGAACTGGATAATACAGGGCGTTATATATTAAGTGAATCATATTATTATTCAGATTATGATGTAAAAAAGGAAAAAAAATATTATCTTTTTTATAATGGAAAATGCAATGACATCGAGCGTTCATTGTCTGAATATAAATTCAGCTCTGAAGGTAAGGCTATTTCATCCGGAGATGATGAGTACCGTGAAATCTATAAATATAACAAAAATAATGGTAATATAGTGAGTGTGTGGCATGTAATCAATGGTGAGGTAAGGTGCTTATGTAAACCTAAGTATGATAAGAATAACCGGATAAAAAGTATTATTACGAATACTTATGTGGCTGATGATAAAAAGAGAAAATCGCTGTTATATACAAAGTTACGTTATAATTATTTTTATAACGCCAGAGGTAATATACATAAGGCGGAAATTTCATCAACTAATAGCCGGATTGGCTCTTCAGGAGAAAGAAAAAGTACTATTCTGGAACAATTAAGTACGCTGATTTTAAATTATGATGTTAATGATCGCATTAAAATGACAAAGGTTTGTTTATTTTCACCTCCTGACGAAAGTCATCACAGTGAGAAAAGGAGTGAGCGTAATTATAAAGAACTCTATCATTTTAACAGCCTGTATGAACTGACTGATTGCAAATATAGTGGTGATTTATCACTGACAAACAACAGGGGAAGGATACTGTCTGGTCAGAGCCATAGATATAACGAAGATGGATTAATAATTCTCAGTACCCGGCGTTTCAGTTCGGGTGTCAGCGATATTGTCAGCTATGATTATAATGATAAATCAGCTACGTTGGATACACTGACGCATTGCCCTTTTAAAGCCGGATGGCCGGTAACAGAAAAATATGCGTGGAATAAAAGCGGTATGCTGATTTCCCGTATTCGTTCTGATGGTTATAAAGAAGAATATGAATATGGCGAAGAGAAAAATGTTGCCAGAATGACAATAACCAGGCCGGATAACGGAAAAACGATAAAAACATTTCTTTATGATAGTCACGGTCATTTGGTTATTCAGATTATTCAGTCTCCGCCGCTATATGCCGGCGGACCGGCTGTTTTCCGGCAGATTCATGATACTTACAATAATGACCATCTTATGACCCGGAAGATTTTTGATCGGGAGGTTGTTGATACGTCTGTTATTCCTGAAGAAACACATTATTATCACTGGTTTCAGAATCAGGTTATTGCCCTATCTGTGAAGGATGACGTCGGCAATATAAAAACACATTTCAATTTTAACCGCCCGGATGGCACGATAATATGCAGATGCTCACCAACAAATCAGCGCCGGTATTTAAAACCGGGTGTCTTTGATTATCGTCTGAAAATGACGTGGATTGCACAGGATCAGCAGGGGCTGTTTTATCAGCCGGAAATGATTGAGTTACAGCAGGCATGTTTTGAAATGAATCTGACTCCGCCGAAAGTATAAGGAGAAAATATCATGAATTTATCTGACATTGGTGAGTTGTGTGCCGATACCCCGCGGATGACGGTATTTGATCCGAGAGGTCTGACAGCACGGGTGGTTGATTTTAACCGTAATGATAGCGCGGATACACCTGAAGCGTTAATTACCCGTTATCAGTACGGCGCAAGAGGTGAAATGCAGATGTGTGCCGATCCGCGTTTCAGTGCCTCTGCGCAGGGGAATGAACGCAGATATCAGAACCTGGTTTCCGCCACAGATTTACTGCAGCGCCCTGTCCGTCAGGTCAGTATCGACAGTGGTGAATCATTAAGTTTGCTACATGAGGACGGGCAGCCGGAGTGGACAACAAAAAACCCCGGAGAAGGCGCTGTCAGCCAGCATTTTTCTTATGATCGCAAGGGACGCTTGCTGTCACTTCGTAGTCTGGACGGAACAGACGAGATCTTATTACAGACCCGCCGTTACAGTGACGGTGTTGATAATGCTGAAGAATATAATTGCCGTGGTCAGTGTACCGAAATACAGAATGGTGCCGGGACCGAAACCTTTACGGAATTTGATATCGCCGGTAAAAATAAATCATTCAGCCGCCGTTTCTGGTCGGTACGGGATCGGAGTGTGGATTTGAGTCACCCGCCTGAGGCAGAGACCCGGACGTGGGTCAGCCGTAATGATTTATCTGCCTCCGGTGCCGTCCGGCAGTTATCGTTGTCCTGTCATGAAGCGGAGCAGGAACGTTCTGTTTATACACGCCGCAACGGGTACAATCGGCGCGGGCAGCTTATCAGCAGCCATCTGACTGATGAGGGCGGACACCAGCATACGTTACTGATGTCAGCCGGTTATCATGCAAATGGTGCGTGTCAGCAGGAAATACTGGGTAATGGTGTGACCCGTTATTATGCGCAGGAACATTTCACAAAACGGCTGCTGCGTATTTCAACATGGCGTCCGGCGGAGAATAAAACCCGTTATCCGATTCAGGATATTTCGTATCAGTATGATCCCGCCGGTAATGTCACTGAACGCTATGATCAGGGCCGGGAGGATCAGTATTTCGATAACCTGCGGGTCACCGCGCATAATCAGTATCACTACGATGCCTGTTACCGGTTACGCCGTGCTGAAGGCCGTGAAGCACTGAATGGCGGAAAAAGTACCATAACGCCGCTTATCAGCGGGTCGCAGCAGTTAGTGAATTACCAGCGATGGTATGATTACGATAATGCGGGAAATATGACGCAACTTCGTCACAGTGCCGGTCAAAACAACTGGACTCAGGTTTTCTCTGTCTCACCGGAGAGTAACCGCAGTTTACCGCAGCCGGTCTCCCCGTATGAAGTAGAACGGTTTTTTGATAGTTTTGGTCATCTTAAAGAAAGTAACGGCGTGCGTTTTTCCCGCGATTCACAACAGCAACTTATCCGCGCAGATGGTGTGCGGCGGGCAAACGGTGCGACAGATTATGAATTTTATCAGTATGACAGCAGCGGTCAGCGTTGCAGTAAACTCAGCAGCCGGATTGCTGACGGTATCACTCAGGCCCGCCGCCGGGAAACGGTGACGTATATTTCCGGTATGCGTTTGTGTGAGTATGACTATGACGGTAAATCACAGGGCAGCCATTACTCACTGAGCTTCCCGCTGGCCGGGCATTCAGCGGTGGTATGCCTCTCTGAGCGGGAACCGGAAAAGAAAGACATACCGCTTTCCCTGATGCGTTATAACTGCCTTGATGCGCAGGGCTCGGTCGCACTGGAACTGAGTGCGGAGGGCGATATTATTACGCAGGAGGAATATTATCCGTTCGGCGGCACCTCACTGTTCAGTTCGCGGAGTGAGAGTGAGGCTGACTATAAATATCATCGTTACAGTAATAAAGAACGGGATAACCTCACCGGACTTTACGACTACGGATTCCGTTATTATGCGCCGTGGTTGTGCCGCTGGATCTCACCGGATCCGCTGGGAATAGCGGATGGTATGAATGCCTATAGTATGGTGCATAATAACCCGGTGACATACAGGGATACCGCTGGTCTGATGGCCGGAGCTGAGGAATTTGAAATGCGGGAAATGCTGATACCGTCCACCCAGCGAAGCATGGCACCGGCAGTATATAACACGTCCCGTCCGTTACCGCAAAGCCGGGGAGAACAGTTGCGCTCTGTCAGCAGGATACTGACCCGGCCTTTAACCGCTGTCGCACAGGGAATCGCCCGGATAGGGCGGGCAATCAGACGTGTTATCAGCGGGATCCGTTCGGTATTACAGCGTTTCAGAGGTACAGCCGGTGGCGCAGAGGAGATGGAATTAATGGAACCATTGCTACCGGCGGAAAATGAGACCGAATTATCTTCAGGCAGAATTCGTATAGCAGAATCAGCCCTGACGTATTCACCGGGAAATAGCGGGGAAGATCTTGCCCGGGCGGATTTTTCACCGGAAAATGATGAATGGTCGGAAAATAACGAACGTCTGCTAAGTGAGGCCGGGGAAGGATATTACTGGGACGAAGATGATTTCGTCATTGATTATGGTTCTGAGGCTGATACTGATGAAATATTCAGGATCGAGGGGTTTACTGACGACAATTATGACGATTATCTGTCATCTGATGATGACTGGGATGATGTCAGTCTGAACATGGATTCTGATTTAGCAAGAGCCAACGCAAATTATGTATATGAGGCGTTTAATCTTATGGAAGAGGTTAGTGATGATACCTCACCACTTCTGCCCGCTTCACATAACCGTATCACACCGGCCATCTCATCACTGGCATTATCTGCCGCGATATTCGGCTTACTGTGGTGGTATCAGTCTCAGCATAGTTACCGCCGCTGAAATAAATAGTTAGTTCTGTAAAACAAAAAACCGGCCCTGTTAAAAAGGCCGGTTTTTGTCATTCTGTCTGTGCAATCAGAAACTGTAACGGATACCCGGGTTGCCGCTGTAAGGGGTTTCCACATGGCTGCCTTTGGCATATGAACTCTGCATAGGCCGACCACTGGTTATTCATCTGTGCTGTCAGGCCCGCGCCGTACTTACCAACGGTTCCGGACATATCGTTGCTGAATGATTCCGTGTCGTTAATCACTACGTCATTGTTCTAATGGGTAATAAAATAATGAAACAGCCGGTAAATGCTGACTGCCGGTGATAATTGGGGTATACAACCTGCTCACAGAAAAGTATCACTCAGGCAGGTAAGTGTTTGCGCATATTGGTTGTAATGAGGCGGTGATATAAGCGGAACAGGTTATTAAAAAAAAGCCCATGAAACATGGGCAAACAGAGATGAATATAATTCAGCAGCATAGGGTGCGATGAAGTAATAATTCCGTTTTTTATTTCAGTATGTCCACCTTAAAAGGTTTCCCAGTCATCATCGGAATTATCTGCTGATTTTTTAAGCGCGGGACGCTGTAATGGCACCATAATGCTGGTTTTCGTGCCGGCCTTCAGTTCTCTGCCCTGTATATGAAATACAGATACGGCCTGAGTCAGTCTGCTGGCCTGCTCTTCAAGTGATGCAGCCGCTGCAGCTGATTGCTCAACTAATGCCGCATTCTGCTGGGTGACTCTGTCCATTTCTGTCACCGCCACGCCAATCTGGTCAATCCCGCGGCTTTGTTCATCCGAGGCGGACGCTATCTCACTCATAATATCGGTGACGCGGGTGACGGCGCTGACAATTTCATTCATCGTCTCACCGGCACGTTCAACCAGTACCGCACCGGTATCGACTCTGCCGACCGAATCCTCGATCAGGGTTTTGATTTCCCGGGCCGCCTGCGCACTGCGCTGGGCCAGGTTACGCACCTCACCGGCAACAACCGCAAACCCGCGTCCCTGTTCACCGGCACGGGCAGCTTCCACGGCGGCATTCAGTGCCAGGATGTTGGTCTGGAAGGCAATACCGTCGATCACACTGATAATGTCGGCAATTTTCTTCGAGCTGTCGCCGATACCGCGCATGGTATCCACAACATCATCCACCACTTTCCCGCCGCGCTCTGCGGTCTCGGAGGCGGTTAACGCCAGCTGACTGGCCTGACGGGCGTTATCAGCATTCTGGCGCACGGTGGCGGTCAGTTCTTCCATACTGGCGGCGGTTTCTTCAAGAGACGCAGCCTGTTGTTCGGTCCGTGAAGAGAGGTCATTATTACCGGCCGAGATCTCACTGGCACCACTGTAAATAGCATTGGCACCATCACGGACATCACCAACGGTGACCGCCAGTTCATGCTGCATATGACGCAGTGAATCCGCCAGTTTATTCACCTCATCACAGCCCGTGATATCAATGGGTTTGCTCAGATCACCTTTAGCAATAGATTGAATATCCGATACTATTCTGTTTAATGGTGTAATAATGATTTTACGAATGCCAAACCAAACACAAGAAATAATAATTAACACAGTGATTAGAATAGATATGACGGTGAATAGTATATTATCATAGCTGGTACCTGAATTTTGGTTGAATTCAGTGTAGTAATTTAAATATTTTGCATTATATTCATTGTATTGTTTTTCAAAAGCATCTTCAATATCCTGCGTTGGTTGTTCAGCAAACTCAGCACTCATGTTATTGCGCAGGAATTTTATTAAATCTAATTGTGCATTATAATAGTTGTTAAATGTAACGGTTAAATCATCGTCATTCGTATTCTTTATTTTTGAATCAATGGATTTATATTCGTTGAATGATTTTTTTGATTGCTCAAGTTTTTTTTCTGACAATACTAATAATTCATTCCCTAAATCTTTTTGGTTTGCATAAGCAATGTATTTTTGCGCTCTGTTGATTTCAAATCTTGATCTTATTAATGAAACCCATGCATCATCCAGGGAGATGACTTTTTTCGTTTCATAATCCAGCTGTGTGGCCTGATTTTTTTGATTATTTGCATAATTTAAGAACAATACCCCGGATATTATCTGTAATAAAAGGAGCAAAATTAAAACAAGAACTAAGGAGACGGATATTTTTAGCTTTCCAATCACAGTGATACCTTATTGTTATATTGCAGGTGCCATTAAAGTCATTTATTTTTATTTGACGGTGCGAACACTACCATAAAAATAGCATCTGACATGTTAACATTATTTAATCAATATATTATATTCTGATAAGTGTGCATTTATGTGCTTTTATCTTTCGTTTTTACAGTGCATACAAAAATTTCGCGGAAGGGGACCAGGACGTATGAGAGAACACCGGGACAGGTTTTAAAAAAAAAGCCCATGAAGTATGGGCAAAAGAGGTAAACCTAATTCAGCAGTATCTGGTGCAATGAAGTAAGAATTTCGTTTTTTTATTTCAGTTTGTAGATATTAAAAGGTTTCCCAGTCGTCATCGGGATTATCTGTTGGCTTTTTAGGGGCAGGGGAGTGCAGCGGTATGATAGAGCCGGTTTTGGCGGCAGCCGTCACTTTTCCGGCCTGTATATGAAATACTGATACGGCCTGAGTCAGTTTGCCCGCCTGATCTTCAAGTGATGCAGCCGCTGCGGCAGATTGCTCAACTAACGCCGCATTCTGCTGGGTGACTTTGTCCATTTCTGTTACCGCCACACCAATCTGGTCAATCCCGCGGCTTTGTTCATCCGAAGCAGAAGCAATCTCACTCATAATATCGGTGACGCGGGTGACGGCGCTGACAATTTCATTCATCGTCTCACCGGCACGCTCAACCAGTACCGCACCGGTATCGACTCTGCCGACCGAATCCTCGATCAGGGTTTTAATTTCCCGGGCGGCCTGCGCACTGCGCTGAGCCAGGTTACGCACCTCACCGGCAACAACGGCAAATCCGCGTCCCTGCTCACCGGCACGGGCAGCTTCCACGGCGGCATTCAGCGCCAAAATATTGGTCTGGAAGGCGATACCGTCGATCACACTGATGATATCGGCAATTTTCTTCGAGCTGTCGCCGATGCCGCGCATGGTATCCACAACATCATCCACCACTTTCCCGCCGCGCTCTGCGGTCTCAGAGGCGGTTAATGCCAGATGACTGGCCTGGCGGGCATTATCAGCATTCTGGCGCACGGTTGCGGTCAGCTCTTCCATACTGGCGGCGGTTTCTTCAAGAGACGCAGCCTGTTGTTCGGTCCGTGAAGAGAGGTCATTATTCCCGGCAGCAATCTCACTGGCACCGTTGTAAATCGCATTGACCCCGTCACGGACATTACTGACTGTCCCTGCCAGTTCCCCCTGCATATAGCGCAGAGTCTCAGCCAGTTTATTCACTTCATCACAGCCGCGAATATCAATGGTTCTGGTCAGGTCTCCCCCCGCAATATGCCGGATGTTGTCAAGCACGTTATTCAGCGGTGTAATCAGTATGCGCTTAAGGCCTGACCATATACCAATCACAATAAGCAGGGTTATACAGAGCACGATAATCAGTATCCATATTGACTGACGGTCGGCTTTATCATCTTCTTTGATGATTTGTGCAATAATATCGTTATTTTTATGGCTGTATGTATCGTAATGCTTCAGATAAGCATCCTGACTGGTTTGAGTGTCCTGTAATATTGCCCTATTTAAATCACGATGTTGTATTAACTGTATAAGCTCGATAATGGCTGTATGGTAGATGTTATAGCTGTCTTCCAGGTTTATTCTTATCTGACCATGTAAGTTTGGCGTGGAATTAAATTTTTCCCAGTCACCTTCAACGTCTTTCAGGTTTTTAATGGCACTGTTTAAGAGTGAATCTATTTCATTTTCACTTCGTCCGGAAATAAGTGCTCTGTTGAGGTTTAATCTGGCTTGTGAAAAATTCGACCAGACATTGGATAGCAAAACATTGCGCTCATTCAGACTGAGTACCTGATGGAAAGATGAAGCGCCTCTTTCTACAGTATTAAAATACAAACCACTTGTTAATAGTTGTAATATACAGAATATAAGCAGGGTTACAGTCAGCGTAGTTGTTATTTTTAAACGGCTAAGCATTTATTTCTCTCTATGTTAAGTGTATTTTTTTATGAAATCCAATACCAGCCACAAAGGGAGGCTGTCACTCTTTTATGACGGAAAAAGAATAGACGTATTATTGTCGGGCGGCATAGTGATACCGTCCGTTTTTACAGTTCCTCTTTTTATTACATAAATAAGGAAAATACACATATCAGGTTGATTATATTAATCAATTAAAAATGTTTTTCACTACTCAATCCAATCGTTTAAAACGATCGAAACCGGGATTTGTGATAGGTTTAAACTATTGGTGCATGCATTTTTGATCGTTATTATTGATGTGATAAGACGAGTTGAACTTTAAATTCAAATAGTTATTTTTATTATTCAGATAAATTAATTTTCACTCTCAATTCGGGTAAAAATATAACGTTACAATATAAAAGACACGGGGGTTATCAGAGAAGGATTGTATTCCGGATAATGACACTGTATGCAAAATGTAACCCGGGGTGCCCGGATAGTGAATGAGAATTCTTATCAAAATACGCATAATAAGAATAAATGTATGCAGGTGTGAATCAGAAAACAGAAACAGATAAAGCAATATGGTGTAAAAATAACGCCGTGGCAGCAATAAAATCTGCGTACTATCATAATTAACACTGGATTCATATACATCATTACTCACGTCAGATGATATGATAATGTTCAGGCTGCCTGGCAGCATTAATGATGAAAAACAGAAAAAAGGACTTATATAATGCGTAAAAAACTAAAGCAGTGGTTTAAAAATAAGCGCAAACAACCATCTCAGCAAAAAATAACAGATGTAGTATCAAATACTATCAGTACGGAAATATCAGCCGGTGATATAGCTGAGAAATCCTATGACAAGCTGTTGTGTCAGCATTTAATTTCCGGTATCAGTGCGGTAGAAATTATTCGTGATTCATTACTTAATTCCAGCCAGCGTTTGATGAAGGAACTGGTCACTGTCGATGAACTTAATCAGAAAAATGAAAGCGTCAGGCAGGAGATGAATCAGCTCTCTGAATTAGTGCATCGTATTGAGCAACACACCAGTGAAAATATCATCTATGTTGATGAGCTTATTTCTGTACTTGGCGGTATAAATAGTAATATTGATGAAATAAATAGTCTTTCAAGACAAACAAACTTGCTGGCAATAAATTCCGCTATTGAATCGGCTCATGTCGGCGCAAGAGGTGCCGGATTTTCAGTGATTGCAAAAGAAATTAAACAATTGTCGTCAGGTATTCAATTTCAGGCAAAGAATATTACGGCATTAACACTGGATATTAATCAGCATGCAAAAAGCATCAGTACCAGTGCGGAGAAAAATTATCAGTCTATTAATGATATTCGTTATGCGACAGAACAGGCCTGTATAATGTTACAGCAGACCATTGAACTTTCTGCTCATATGCAGGAAATTATTCGTTTCATTGCTACCCAGCAATTTCTTAATACAGTCAAATTAGATCATGTGATCTGGAAGATTAAAGTGTATGAATTAATTTTTAACCGTGATGAAACCTCTGAAGTTAACAGTCATACCGATTGTCGTTTAGGGAAATGGTTTTATGGTGAGGAAGGGCATAAATTCTCACACCTCAGTTGTTTTTCTGAGCTTGAGGTACCTCATGAAAAAGTACACCGTTCCGGCCGGGAAGCGTTACTGGCATTCAGATCAGGCGATGATGAACGGATGAATACCAGTTTAAATAATATGGAGCAAGCCAGTACATTAGTGATTAAACGGCTTGATGAGTTGTTATTACAGATACAGCCACACTAATCCCTTATAACGTTTGTCGTTATTTGATTTGGATTTTGTCATTTTAATCTAATCAGTAAAATGATGTTATGGTTTTATTTTGTTTAAGCTGAATGTGTTAAGTTATCGTATCAACATGATTTAAGAGAACGACGTTAATGCTGATAAAGCCTGAAAGAATAAGTGCTTATTTTATTCGTTATGATATACAACCTGTTTATAAAGATATAATTATCCGTATTATCACATCAGAAAAAACTTTCTTTTTTTGTCATTCACAATTTGGTCATACTGATGATTTTCTTAATCAGTTAGTACCCGGAGATAACATGATTGCAGCCGGGCACCTGTTAAATAATGGTAGCTATTGGCTTCATTGGGCTATAAAAGACGAAAATAATGAGTTAGTGCCCGAAAACAAATATGATGAAAGTCAGAATTTACTTAACTACCTGGCTTACGGTTTATTATCTATGTCAGTGAGCCTTTTGATGATTATTTGTGGTGCGGATTCAATCTTTATCGGACTGTTATTTCTGTTTTCACTTTTGATGAATGTCTTTTTTGCAAAAGAATTAGTTATGTTTGCAATCTCTCCTTTAAATGAATCAGTTGAGATTTATCAGAGGGAGAGAAATATTATAGATAAACCTTTTTCTGATAAAAAAATCCATACGCTGATAAAAAAGCATGAGAAAAAAATATTTTCATTTATCAGTCTGTTTTTATTCGAAAGACAAAAAAAACTGTTTTCAGTCGATAACTATGAACTTATTAATAAGAGAGCTGAAAGCATCGGGCTTAGCGTCAGGTGGTTAGATGTTGATGAAGTACAAATACAGAGTAATATGAATGTTACCAGTTTGAGGGTTAATAACGTCAGAAGAACAGTTGAGATACCAAACAATTATTTTCTGATTAGTGATGGTTACAGTGACTTTTATTGCAAAACTCATCATGATTATCGGTTCGGAGCAGTATTAACGAAAATAGAGCATCCTTTTTTTGTTGCGGTGAATGATAAAGTTGAAGTGATCAGTAATGTCGAAAATAATCAGATAATCGGTCTTTATAATCATACTGATAAATCCGCCTATCTGTTCAGGTCGGACAGACATATTGATTACAGTGAAATAGCGCCGAAATCGATATTAGCATCAGCAATACTTATGTTTTTTATCATATTTATGCCTTGCCTGATCATGTTATTCTATTTGGGAGCGGGGGTTGCCGGAGTTATTCTTTCATTTTTTATGAGTATTTCTCTTCCTGCCATTATTTGTTTTTTATTATTTTTAAAAAGAAAACGATACGCTAAGCGAAAAAATCCGGACAAGTTTGCACTGGTGGAAAACTATATGCAATATCGTTTAGATCTGAATAATAATAAAAGTAGTATCAATATTGTATATAACACCGGAGGTCTCAGCAGATTTAATACGACTGCATCAGATAATAAAAAGATGAGGAGAAAATTAACGTAATAGCGGATAACCGTCATCAATTATGGCGGTTATGGTCGCTGTACTGGCAGGCACGCTGCCGGAATGGAAGTTTCACTTTACGGACGACGATTTTATCTATTTATAGTCTGAGTTTCAGCATGGAAAATACAGGGTTCTTTTACATGATCTGAAAAAATGGCAATTTTCTTATTATTTACAGTGTGTTATGTGATTGCGTTAATAAACATAGGTGTTTGTTTGTTTGTTTGTTTGTTTTTTGTCCGGTTTATTGCGCTGAGTAAATCTTAATTTATCATTTCTAAAAGTTAAATATCCTGCTTTTGCAGAAATTTTAACTTAAGTGACTGATCCGCAGTCCGGTCAGCCATCCGGTCAGCGTGCACACTGTCCGTTTAAATTTACGGTCGCGCTGAACAAAGCGGTTCCGCTGCTGTACAACGCCCTGGCAGCCGGTGAGATGCTGCCTAAGGTACAACTGAAATGGTACCGCACGTCTGTTGAGGGTAAGCAGGAGCACTTCTTCACCACCGCACTGGAAGATGCCGCTATCGTCAACATCGACTGCAAAATGCCGCACTGTCAGGATCCGCAAAAAACGGATTACACGCAGCTGATTGAAGTCTCGCTGTCCTACCGCAAAATCCGCTGGGAACACACCGTCGCAGGCACCTCCGGTGCTGATGACTGGCGCGCACCAATCGAAGCGTAATGTGCTCACTGACACCGCACATTCCTCCGGGGATGTGTGGTGTTCCTGCCTGAGTAGTTCCGGAGCCGCTGAAAGACAGTGCCGTCAGCGCGCTGCCGTCAATCACATTTGATGAACATCCGGGCAAAACATCTTCTCTGACCGTGATCCGTGAAGGCGTCAACGTCCGCACCGTGCAGGGGGGCTGGCCTCTGCTGAACAGGGCAATACTGATGGCAACAAAACCTGGTATCACTTTCTGATCCGCCCGGAAATGTGCATCATGACGCTCAATCAGGACAGCCGTATCTAAAGCGTCTGTTAAACTTGTGGCGATTCATTTTCTACTGCTTCATCAGTGAAAATTTTGTCAGTTACATTGAAGCCGGAGATGAAGAAAGGGAAGAGGTCAATATCGGATAATGACAGACAGCCCTGTAATTCAGGGCTATCAGAACTCAATGAGTAATCGATTTAGAGAATAACTGGATAATAATAATGCCCAGTGCAATACATCCCAGACCAATTAATGCCGGAAAATCAAGTTTTTGTTTATAAATAAAAAATGACAGGGCTGAAACAAGAAATATCCCTGCTCCGGCCCATATCGCATAGGCGATACCAATATTCATACTTTTGACAACTTGCGATAAACCATAAAAAGAAATAGCATACCCGATAATTACAATAATACTGGGTACTAACTTTGTGAATCCATGAGACGCCTTCATCATGGTTGTCGCTGTTGTTTCAGCGATGATAGACACCATTAAGATTGCGTATACTTTCAGCATAAAAACCTCTTTAACTTATCCGGCAAATATCTCAGGAAATGACTCTTTCGTTCGTTTTCGTGGATGGGAATTACCATTAAACTCAACGCCTTAGCAGGCGCCTATACCAGGGAACCGGAACCGGATGTACAATAGCACGTAAAGCACGTGCATAATCCATAATTAATCCGGGGGTCCATGCCATCATCATAGCACGCCGGCGAATTTGAGCAGCAATCCACAACTCCGGCATACAAAGTACATTTAAAACGCCCATAAAATAACTTCTCTTTTGCATGGACAAAACGCCATCTAATGCGGCTTCCAGCGCATATGCAACACTACTGGAACAGTTCTGGTATGTCAGGTTATAAACAGGATACCGGCGATATTTTTCCCAAAAATTCAGCAAAGAAGCATGATTATAAATATTAAAAACAATCTGTCTGTCAGATTCACACCACTCGGATGCTTCAGTTTGATAATCGGGTAAAAACCTTCCGGGAACATTATTATCAGCAGTTGCTTTTAATAACCTGAAAAACTCTGACGGAGAACGATCAATATCTTCTTCCGGGTATAAACTGATATAGAGATGCGGACGGAGCTCCAGAGATGCATGTCCTGTAGAGATAACCCCTTCGGAATCAACTGCCGCAATATAACGGTTAATAATCGGACGTGGCACAGGACGCTGGTTTGCGGAGCCTTCGGGTGTCCAGATATGAACAGTTAAAACAGCACCTTGCTCTGCTGTTGCATTTAAAGACGGTAATTGTGCCGTATCCGTTATTGGCAGAGCTATCCCTTTCTTCTTAAACGATACAGGTGAAGGCCTCATCAATTCAAATACGGATGTTCCCCGCTGAATATGACGAGCCCGAAATGCTATCTTCAGGCATCCAAAACCACTCCCTGTCATTAAAAATCCGATAAAAAAGGAAATTGTTGCCTGGTGATGGGTAAACAGAAAAAAGGCAAACAGGATTTCTGTTCCCCCCCATAACAGGATTAATTTCCATCCCGGAAAACGAATAATCCAGGCTGATGCAACAACAAATAACCCGGTAACGAAAAAAATAAAACCAAACATTGCCGTTAGTAATACATTACTATATGTCTGATTAATTAAGATAACCAATGCACAGAATAAAAACAGACTGCCTTTAAAGAAAAGTATCGTTTTTTGTGTCCCGATACTGCCTGAAGCGACACATAATGTAATCAGACTTTCAAGTAATAATAAAAAACCAAATAAATGTATCGGGAAAAAAATAATACCATCAAGACCATCAATGAAAATAAATATACCCATTAAACACCAGAGGAGTCCCACTCCCCAGAGGTAATGAGCTTTCCCTCTGATAAAATCGGCACCAAAGAGTAATAATGTAATCTGTAGCATTACCTGTCCTTTATTACCATATCAATATCAGGAAATTTCACCTAAAACAAACCAGTTCCCGACAATCATTACCGGATCATTATTACTGAAAATAACACTCCCGCGATCTTCTATATTCCACCAACGGCCTTCCTTATCTTTCAGACTAAAGGTTATCCCCGGAAGAGTGGTATTTGCCTGCTTTTGTTCCCAATGCCGGGCGAGCTTTTCACGATCGTCAGGATGAACAGATGCTATAATCTGCTTTATATCAGAAAGAGCTGTGAAATCAGTTTGTTGAAATAAACCATCTGTATTTCCCCATTCAATAACACCATTATCCAGATTAAGTTGGTATACCAAATGCTGTAGTTTATAAACTCCTTGAGTGTTATCAATTCGATGAGTACTTCGGGTCACAACCCGTAAAAAAACCATTAATAACGATATTAATGTCAAATATCCCTGTATCAGCCACAGTGATTCATGACGAAACAAACCATGCAGATAAAAAGGTCCCTGCTTGCTACGGGTGTAATAGATTGTAATCGTCGCAAGTATTAACAACGCTATTGATCCCCCCCGATTTCCCCACAATACAGACAGTATAACAGCAAGTAAAACCGGAATGCAGAGTAACGATAATTTGGCAATATTACGTTGCTGATGAAAATAGGAGTGGTATATCTGTATTGCAGTGTCATTGAAAATCAATATAGTGCTGGTAATAAGAAGAAACAAAATAGCACTGCCCCAAATTATATTAACTTTATGGGAGGGGGCCATCCATTTGAAACGGGTATTAATTAACCCCATAATTACCGTTGTTGCAAAGATATTACCAGTAATATCAGCAATAAATCCATCCCAGAATATATCTTTAAGTGATGTATTATCAAACCAGTACATATGGGCAGAAAACAAAACCGCATCTGCAAAGCTGACAATTATTGTTGCTGATAGCCATAACAATATTATTTGCAGGTCATCTCCCTGCCGGGCATACCTGCGGACAATCCAGGCAATAACAATACAAGAAAGCACAGCCAGAGCAGCGTATATAAACGAAAGGGTAAATTCCTCACTATCAAAGCCATTCAGTACCATGTTTAACACGATGAAGCCAAGTAGCAGCAGCAGCCATTGGCGTTTGTGCATACATAAAAAAGCGGTTGTTGCGACTCCGGCAGGAAACCAGACAACCGATATATCAGAATTTTCAGGTGTGAGTATTTCCGAGATTTCACCTGTCACGTAATAAAGTAATAACCATCCTATTATTACGACTAATGTGGTTTTGTTTGATAGCAAGGATGTTTTCATAGTTTATTTTAGATTGTATATCATAATGACTATCTGACCTTATCTTTATATAAAAAGATCAGTATTATTTTCCTGTTCAGAAAATATCAAAGTTGTACCTTTAAGTATAGTCATAATACTGAATTTATCTCATTTTATGGCGTAGTCTCCCGGATACCGTTATCAAAATTAGCTGCCAATTGTAAGTATCATGACAAAAAGCCCCATTCACTTTCGGAGATTTTTATCCATACAGCTTAAATACCTTACATATTTTATAATATAAAAAAATAAAACACATCGATATAGCCATCTTTGCGCCCGGGCGTAAAGATGGCTATTTGGTGTTGCTTAGAATTAATATTAACAACATTATCCAAACTTCCCTCCAACTCATCCATATAGTCAGCATAGCACTACATCATTTCACTGCGTCCATCCAAATACTGAGCGTGGTTATACGTTCCCCGAATTGTAGTGGTCAACTAAAACTGGCCACGGTTTTAGCGTTTTTTCGGTATCGGTTTTCCGATTCGCCTGGTGGTAATCCACCGTTATATTCGTGCGGCCTGAGTTCACTGTAATACCCGACGATATAATCCGTTATTGCATGAGCAGCTTCACTGAAGCTGGTGTAACCGGTCACCGGCACCCACTCGCTTTTCAGGATCCTGAAGAAGCGCTCCATCGGACTGTTATCCCGGCAGTTTCCGCGCCTGCTCATACTTTGCCTGATCCGGTATCGGGATGCTGTTGACCTGTCTGTTTTGATTTCGCAGTAATGTATAAACTTCGCGTGAGATATAGCGCTTCAGACAGCGTATTGCTTCCATTTTTGTATGCCCTTCGGCTACTCGCCTGGCGACATATTCCTTCGTTTTATCGTCAGTTCGTAAATTACTTTTGAATGCAGTGAAAATATCAGGATTTTCAATATAAATAATATAGTAATGCATTACGATAATTAGTGTGTTGTATAGAGTTGTAGTTTGAAATTAACATGTATCATTGACACTATGAGTTATAAATGTATCTTTTAAAATTACTGCATTGAGTGAGGAAGATAAAGTTATTATTGATGGTGATTTTTTAAAGTAAAGCAAAAAGTAGCTTCATGATACTTTAACAAAAAATAGATTGAATAATAATTTCATTCTATAATCACCCATGATGTTTATCATCAATTTTTTTCCAAAAAAAAGGTTGGCAATATGAATTTAGATAAAATAAACAATCAGATGGAGATTTTACAGGATAAAAAATAAATATGGATATCTATTTTTTGGATTGTCATATTCATACTCCAGTGAAATTGAAAATGCTATTATAGCAGCTTTGTTGAATAAACCATTTTTCTTTGGACAAATGTTCAAAAAAATGCTGTCGAAACGATAAATAAATCAGTTATACCTACTGATGATCATCGGTAACCAAGACAAATAACTTACTGGCCGGTTGATACCCAGCCCCCCACATTTGCTGACTTGCATCCGTTAACGCGATACAGCAATTAACTACATAAAAAATTTAATAAAAGGAATAATCAATGAACTATCCTCAATCTCCTTCCGTCATCGATCTCTTGAGAAGTACAGAACCTACACTTCCAGAACTTACAGGCGACACTCCTTCATGGGGTCCCTATATAACTGCCAAGTTTGAACCTCGCTCAAACGTTGAACTTTTTTACGCTGAAATAGTTGTGCCCGAGACCGGCGTCCAGCGCTACATCTATTGGAGCATGATGAATCCAGCGTATGGAAACAACCCTAGTTACGCTGGCATACAAATGCAGCAAACGCCGGGTGAGAATGTTTTAGGAAACAACATCTGTTCCATCTGGGACTCTGAAGACCTGCCAGGCATTACCCTTCCGGAAGTGACACTTATCGGTGGCCCGTATGGTATCTACTGGGATCACTTCGGTAACGAGGGAACTGGCTTACACACTAGTAACCAAAATGTGTGGAAACCTGGCCAGCGCTATGCTATGGCCATACGCCGCTGGACCCACAAATGTGATCACGCACACACCTATACATCAATGTTCATGTATTCATTTACCGACAAAACATGGGTTCACTGGATGTCGGCGCGCATTCCCGGTGAGGCACTGATGCTCAATGGCGATCCTGCCGGCTTTTTAGAACGGTATGCAGGTAGTGCCACGCACTACTACGGTAACTTTGGCAACTATTTCAAAATGCTTGAAGGTGGAAACTGGCAGCAACCTCATGAATACACAATCGGAGCCGGGAAAGGTCCCTGGCTTGCCTCCCTGGTGAATGGGCATTCAGGACAAGATATCAAGGTTCAGGTAGGCGAGACACCCGAACGAGAGGAAGAAATAAAATTGTTTCCAATGCAGGAAAGCAGACCCACCATCATCACGTCTCCAATCATTACTTCGGTGAAGGCAACTTATCATGTGAAGGAGCGAACATTACAGTGCACCTGGGCGATTGCAAATACTTCCCCTCCACCGATTAAGACCATCATATCCATTTCGCGCGATGAGGTGTATGGACAAGATATCCATGAAGTAGAAATCATGGGCCCTATGGCCCGTCAAACCTTTATCACAGACCTGTTTCTAAGAGAGGAGGACAACCATGGAACTTATCAGTTTTATCTGCGCATCGAGTACTTTGATATATTTGAGCAGAAATCCAATAACGGATATGTACAAATTGTTTTCGACAACGCCTGAGCCTAATGAATAATAGTTCCCGATAAAATCATTTCTGCCTGCCCTGAATGGGTAGACCCAAAGCAGGTAACCCGGTGAGACAGTTTTTCTGTCTCATTTGGGGATTTTGTTGCAAAAATTGTGAATCGCCACGGGTTTAACAGACACCTCAGAGTCATTTAGAATGGCTTAAAACAGACATAGTAATAATTTTTTTCATCATATTTTTCCAATGGCTAACGTTCAATTTTTTTAATGGCGCTGAACTTCACCTGAACGTGTTAGGTAGCACAAATTATTAAAAAATATTCACCAATACGTTCTGTTACAGGTGAGTTCTCTGAGCTGAAATTTACAATTATTGATCTGTTTTGTCTATCAATATTAAAATAATGATCGTTAATATCGATCAATTATATCAATTAGTCGCCATTGATCGTTAAAATCGATCGATGGCGTACTACGGTTTTTTAATTGTTGTAATGTGAGTTGAAAATTTAGGGGGGGATACTGGTCGTTTTTGCTACAACATGATTTCGATGGGAATTTAGAAAGTTATTCTTTCGATAACAGGAGTAGTTTTAGGTTCTGAATGCGATAGAACAATACGATGCAGCATTTATTCTTCAATTTTACTTTAGACGTTTACTTGAAGTGAACGCAAAAACTAGGCTTGTAGTCATTATAAGGGTAACAAACTAAATCGAACTGTTGTTACCCTGATTTTACCCTTTTTTGTATTTGATGTAGGGTAACGTCAGTTGAATTCGGTTGACAAACTGAAGTGTTGTAGCGCCTTACTGTGCTTTATAGCACAAGCGTTAGACATAAAAAAAGCCTCGCTTTTCAGCGAGGCCTTCCGCCATGTGGATACTGTCTGCATTTCCAGCTATGATCACGATCACCAGCGCGATATGAAAGTCCTGAAAAAAGCCGACGGTGACGGTGAAGGATTTATCATTGTTGATGATCTGGTGGATACCGGCGGTACCGCTCAGATGATCCGCGATATGTATCCGAAAGCGCATTTCGTCACAATTTTTGCCAAACCGGCCGGTCGTCCGCTGGTTGACGATTATGTGGTTGATATCCCGCAGGATACCTGGATCGAACAGCCGTGGGATATGACTGTCAGCTTTGTTAAACCCATCTGCGATCAGTAAGCGAATGCCATGACACAACAGAACCTGTCAGAAAAACTGTTTAAGCCGAAAATCAAACACCCAGAGACATCCGCACTGGTGAACTTTACCCGTTCCGGGATGAAGGAAGTTAAGGGCAGCGTCCTGAGCGGATGTACACATCCGGGCTGGTATCGCATGATTAACCGCTTAATGTGGGCCTGGCGGGGGATCCCGCCGCTGGAAACCGAAGAGATTCTCAGCCGGATAGCGGCATCTGATGCCCCCCGCAGTGATGATGCACTGCTGGATACGGTGATCGGCTACCGCCGCGGTAACTGGGCTTATGAATGGTCTCAGCAGGCGATGTTGTGGCAGCGCAAAGCGCTGGAATTTGAATCCGGCGAAAAAGCCTGTGAAGCATGGCTGCTTGCCGCTAATCTGTACAGTATTGCGGGATATCCTCATTTAAAAGGGGATGAGCTGGCGGATCAGGCTACTGTTCTGGCAAATCAGGCGTATGAAAACTCCGCCCGGTTTGCCGCATATGAACTGAAAAAAATTGAATTCAAAATGGAGAGCGGCGGAAACATCTGCGCTTTCCTGCACCTCCCGCCGGGGAAAGACAGTGCGTTTCCGGTGGTGATGATGTGCGGCAGTCTGGATAATCTGCAAAGTGATTACTGCCGCTACTTCCGTGATTATCTGGCGCCGCAGGGAATTGCACTGCTGACGCTGGATATGCCGTCAATCGGTTACTCCTCAAAACAGACTTTAGGCCAGGAAAGCAGCCTGATGCACCAGCAGGTGCTGGATCAGCTGCGCAATGTGCCATGGATTGACCACACCCGTGTGGCGGTGATGGGGCTGCGTTTCGGTGCCAATGTGGCAATGCGCATGGCATACCTGTCCGCACATCAGCTGCGGGGAGCCGTGCTGTTCGGGCCGGTGGTGCATGATCTGTTTGTCAGCCCGCAGCGGCAGGATAAAATTCCCGGTATGTATATGGATGTGCTGGCCAGCCGTGCTGCGGCCCGCTGTACTGACCTTGATACTGTCCGCACCCGGCTCGGCTGCCTGTCTCTGAAAAATCAGGGGCTGCTCGGCCGCCGCTGTTCACTGCCGGTGCTGAGTATGTGCTGGAAAGAGGATGTGTTCAGTCCTAAAAGTGAATCGGAGCTGATAGTCCGTTCCAGCGCTGACGGTAAGTTGCTGGAATTCGGTCATACCCCGGTTTTTGACACTTTCCATAAATCGCTGGATGAGGCCACCCGCTGGCTCACCGGAATTTTATCCTGAACAGCATAAAAATCATTGATAATTCCTGTCTGTTTGCTACAACTAAGCCTTCGCTGAAGGGAGGCTTAATGATGGCACTGGTTTCAGATTACACTCGCGGCAGGTTGCTGCGATGTTTCACTGCATTGGGTCCGTATATCCGTGAGCCGCAATGTCAGGAGGGACACTATTTTTTTGACTGCCTGGCAGTGTGTGTCAATGCGGGTGTCGCGCCGGAAAAACGAGAGTTTTTTGGCTGGTGGCTGACGCTGATCCCGCAGGAAACCGGGTTTGTCTCTGAATACCATACCGGGGTATTTGATAAAAAAGGGCTCTGGCAGAAAAAATCCCTGTCTGACAATGAGAGCCGTGATGCGGTCAGCAAAACCCTGACTGATTTTTATCCCCGCTTACAGGCCGTTCTTCAGGAACTGGATCTGTCCCTGACCCCGTCACCGGTATCTCCGCCCCCCGGAAAGCAGCCGGATTAATATCCGGTTTTGCGTTGTGCCGGTTGGCATGACGCGCATCACCTGTTAAAACAGGTCATCTTTTCTTATCCCGCAAAATGAATGGTAGAACGCAATGAATAGCAGCCAAACGCTGGTTGTCAAACTGGGCACAAGTGTGCTGACCGGCGGATCACGACATTTAAATCAGGCCAGGATTGTTGAACTGGTCAGGCAGTGTGCGCAGCAGTATGAAAAAGGACACCGTATTATTATTGTGACCTCCGGGGCGATTGCCGCCGGGCGTGAGCACCTCGGTTATCCTGAACTCCCCGCCACCATTGCGTCCAAACAGTTACTGGCTGCCGTCGGTCAGAGCCGCCTGATCCAGTTATGGGAGCGCCTGTTTTCTATTTACGGTATCCATATCGGCCAGATGCTGCTGACCCGTGCGGATATGGAAGATCGCGAGCGTTTCCTGAATGCCCGTGACACCCTGACCGCACTGCTGGATAACGGCATTGTGCCGGTCATTAATGAAAATGATGCGGTCGCCACAGCAGAAATCAAAGTCGGGGATAATGATAACCTCTCCGCGCTGGCCGCTATTCTCGGCGGGGCGGATAAACTCCTGCTGCTGACGGATATTGAGGGGCTGTATACCGCCGATCCGCGCAGCAATCCGGATGCCACTCTGATTGCCGAAGTGCATGATATCAGTGATGAGCTGCGCAGTGTCGCAGGAGACAGCGTATCCGGGCTGGGTACCGGCGGAATGGCTACCAAACTCCAGGCCGCAACTGTCGCAGGCCGTGCGGGAATTGATGTCATTATTGCCGCCGGTGATCGCGCCGGGGTGATTTGTGATGTGATTGATGATATTCCGGTCGGCACCCGTTTCTTCGGGAAAAAAGCGCCGATGGAAGCGCGTAAGCAGTGGATCTTCGGGGCACCGCCTGCCGGCGAGATCATTGTGGATGACGGCGCGGAGAAGGCCCTGAAAGAGAAGGGCAGTTCCCTGCTGCCGAGCGGGATCCGTACTGTTAACGGCAATTTCTCCCGTGGTGAGGTTGTCCGTATCCGCACCCTGAGCGGGCGCGATCTGGCACACGGCGTCTGCCGGTATAACAGTGATGCGCTGCGCCTGATTGCCGGACGGCAGTCACAGGAAATCAGCACGATTTTAGGTTACGAATACGGCGCAGTGGCCGTTCACCGCGACGATATGATTGTCAGTTAAGGATATCAGCATATGTTAGAACAAACAGGTAAAGCGGCGAAAGCTGCTTCCCGGGCACTGGCTCAGCTGTCCGGAAAACAGAAAAATCAGGCACTGATCCGTATTGCCGATCTGCTGGAACAGAACAGTGCGCCGATCCTTGCTGCCAATGAACTCGATATTGCCAAAGCCCGGGAGCAGGGATCGTCAGAGGCACTGCTTGATCGCCTGCTGCTGACGCAGGCGCGTCTGGAAAGTATTGCGGCTGATGTACGCAAAGTGTGTCAGCTGGCGGATCCGGTCGGGGAAGTGATCGACGGCGGTGTGCTGGAAAGTGGTCTGCGTCTTGAGCGCCGCCGTGTACCGCTCGGTGTGGTCGGTGTGATTTATGAAGCCCGCCCGAATGTCACGGTGGATGTTGCCTCGCTGTGCCTGAAAACCGGTAACGCGGTGATACTGCGCGGGGGCAAAGAGACACACAATACCAATGTGGCGATGGTCAGTGTGATTCAGCAGGCGCTCAGCGAATGCGGTCTGCCGCAGGCGGCGATCCAGGCGATTGATAACCCGGATCGTGAGCTGGTTAATGAACTGCTGAAGATGGATCGTTATGTGGATATTCTGATCCCGCGCGGCGGTGCCGGTCTGCACCGCTTATGCCGTGAGCAGGCGACGATTCCGGTGATCACCGGGGGTATCGGTGTGTGTCATATTTTTGTCGATGAAACGGCGGATCTGCATAACGCGCTGCCGGTCATCCGCAATGCCAAAGTGCAGCGTCCGGGCGTCTGTAATGCGGTGGAAACGCTGCTGGTGCATGAAAAAGTGGCTGCGGAATTTCTGCCGCTGCTGAGTGATCACATGGCGGCGGATAATGTCACCCTGCATGCGGATCCTGCCGCGCTGATACTGCTGAAAAACGGCCCGGCGAAGACGGAAGCCGTAACAGAGGCACAACTGTCAGATGAATGGTTGTCACTTGATCTGAATGTGGTGATCGTGAAGGACATTGACGGCGCGATTGAGCATATCCGTCATTACGGTACTGAGCACTCAGAATCGATTCTGACACAATCTATGTCTCAGGCCGATTATTTCGTATCAAATATTGATTCATCAGCGGTATATGTGAATGCCAGCACCCGTTTCACTGACGGCGGTCAGTTCGGACTGGGGGCGGAAGTTGCCGTCAGCACTCAGAAACTGCATGCCCGCGGCCCGATGGGACTGGTGGCGCTGACCACCTATAAGTGGATCGGGATCGGTGATCACACGATCCGTTCATAAACAGGCCGTTATTCATCCGCAGGGCGCTTTTTGTCAGATGACAGCCGCGTTCTGCGGATCGTGCTTTAGCTTTTTATCTGAGTACGCTATGATAGGCCATCTTAATTTACACCTATGTAAAATATTATGAACACCTGCGGAGAAAGCGGATAGTATGAATCATCAGGATGAGAAACCGATTATTTATCTTATCGGCGCCCGCGGGGCTGGCAAAACCACGCTGGGTAAACCGCTGGCACAGGCATTATTGTACGATTTTATTGACACCGATGCCTGTGTGACAGAACAGTGCCGGATGTCGATTTCCCGGCTGGTGGAACAATCAGGCTGGCCTCGCTTCCGCGAACTGGAAAGTGATGTGCTGCGTCAGGTTAGTCAGCCACAGCGTCTGGTCTCCACCGGCGGCGGCATTGTGATGGCACCGGAAAACCGGGCGTTTATGCAGTCCTCCGGCAAAGTAGTGTATTTGCGCGCCAGTGCTGAAACCCTGGCGGAACGGCTGTCACACACCCCTCAGGCACATCAGCGTCCGAGCCTGACCGGCAAGTGCATTGTGGAGGAAATGGCAGAAGTGCTGAGCATGCGCGAGCCGCTCTATCTGGAGTGTGCGGATATTGTGGTGGATGCCACCTGTCCGGTGCCGGAGCTTATCAGTCAGATCAGCACCCGCATTCACTGCGGTATAGTACCTGCTGCCGGATTACCGGGAACGACGGCACAAACCGGATAAAAATAATTCCGTACAATTCTGTCAGGTGGTTAATCAATCCTCTGTGTTATTATTAAAACGTCTGCCCGCCGAATTGATTGGCGGAATAATAAATACACAGGGAATTCAGTATGTTGATGAATATATTACGTGCGTTGCTCCGCGGATTATTCCGTATTCGTGTTACTGGTGACCTGAGTAATCTTAATCAACCACGAAGTGTTATCACCCCGAACCATGCCTCTTTTATTGATGGTGTTCTGCTGGGATTATTTCTGCCGACCCGGCCGGTATTCGCGATGTACACCAACTATGCCACGCCATTTTTCATCCGCTGCTTAAAACCGATTGCCGATATTATTCCGGTGGACCCGCGTAATCCGCTGGCATTGCGGCATCTGATCCGCGAAGTGGAAAAAGGGCGTCAGATAGTGATCTTCCCGGAAGGACGGGTGACGCTCACCGATTCTCTGATGAAGATCTACGACGGTGCTGCCTTTATTGCCGCCAAAACCGGGGCGAAAGTGATCCCGGTGCGGATAGACGGCGCGGAACTGACGTATTTCAGCCGGATGCGAAAAGTGATCAAAAGTCACTTTTTCCCGGCGATCACTATCCATGTTCTGCCGCCGGAAAGCATTCCGATGCCGGAAGCACCACGTGCCGCAGAGCGCCGCCGTCTGGCGGGAGAACATCTGCGCGACATTATGATGGACGCCCGTATGGCGTGCCGCCCGTCGCTGACACTGCCGCAGGCGTTTCTCGGCGCGGTAAAACGCTACGGGCGTTTCCAGCGGATCATTGATGATGTCAATTTCAGTGAGGACAGTTATCAGGGGCTGCTGAAAAAATCCCTCGGACTGAGCTGTATTATCAGCCACCACACCAAAGAGGGGGAGCGCACCGGCTTCCTGCTGCCGAATGCCACCGTGATGGGCGCGGCGATCCTCGGTGCTTCCATGCGCCGCCGTATTCCGGCACTGCTGAACTACACGGCGGGTGTTGCCGGACTGCGCAATGCTATGAAAGCGGCGGGGATTAATACCATCATTACCTCACGCCAGTTTCTGGAAAAGGGCAAACTGACCCACTTACCGGAACAGCTGACAGAAGCCAACTGGGTCTATCTGGAAGAGGCAAAAGCCTCCGTTACCCTGAAAGATAAACTGTGGGTGCTGCGTCATCTGGTCACGCCACAGGCGGCACTGCTGCCGCAAAAGCCGGAAGATGATGCGGTTATTCTCTTTACTTCCGGCTCGGAAGGCACACCGAAAGGTGTGGTACACAGCCACGACTCTCTGCTGGCGAACGTCGAACAGATTAAAACGGTTGCGGATTTCACGCCAAAAGACCGTTTTATGTCCGCACTGCCGCTGTTCCATGCTTTCGGCCTGACGGCCGGGCTTATCACGCCGCTGTTGTGCGGCAGCCGGATTTTTCTTTATCCGAGCCCGCTGCATTACCGCATGGTGCCGGAACTGACCTATGATCAGAACTGTACCGTCATTTTCGGGACATCCACTTTCCTCGCCAACTATGCCCGTTTTGCGCATCCGTATGATTTTGCCCGTATCCGCTATGCAGTCGCCGGGGCGGAGAAGCTGGCTGAAGGTACCAGACAGGTCTGGCAGGATAAATTTGGTCTGCGCATCCTGGAAGGTTACGGGGTGACAGAGTGTGCGCCGGTGATCTCCATTAACGTGCCGATGGCTGCCCGCACCGGTACGGTCGGACGACTGGTGCCGGGGATGGCAGCGCGGCTGCTGCCGGTTGCCGGGATTGAAAACGGCGGGTTGCTGCAGGTGCGCGGCCCGAATGTGATGAAAGGGTATCTGCGGGTGGAAAAACCGGGTCAGATTGAACCACCGTCAGCGGAAAATGCACAGGGCGAGGTTCAGGCCGGCTGGTATGATACCGGTGATATCGTCACGATCGATAAAGACGGATTTATTACTATCCGCGGACGGGTGAAGCGCTTTGCCAAACTGGCCGGTGAAATGATCTCGCTGGAGAGTGTGGAGCAACTGGCACTGAGTGTCTCACCGGAGAAACTGCACGCGGTGGTGACAAAACCGGATGCAAAGCGCGGCGAAGCGCTGGTGATGTTTACCACTGACAGTGAACTGGATCGTACGCAACTGATGGCACAGGCAAAAGCGAAAGGATTACCGGAACTGGCGGTTCCGCGTGATATCCGCTATATCAGACAACTGCCGGTGCTCGGCAGCGGTAAACCGGATTTTGTCACACTGAAACAACAGGCATTACAGGAGCCGCAGGTATGACTGCCCCCGCCCCGTTACTGAACAAAGGCATGAAAGCGGTACTGGTTTCACAGTTTATTACGGCATTTGCGGATAACGCGATTCTGTTCGCTATTCTTGCACAGCTCAGCGCCCGGCACTATCCGGAGTGGAGTCAGCCGATGCTGCAGATGGTCTTTGTGCTGAGCTTTATTGTACTGGCACCGTTTGTCGGGCAGATTGCCGACAGCTTCCCGAAAGGACGGGTGATGCTGTTGTCGAACAGCTGTAAGCTCATCGGCGCGATGGTGATCTGTGTTGGTATCGATCCGTTTCTGGGATACGGGCTGATCGGCGTGGGGGCTGCGGCCTATTCTCCGGCAAAATACGGGATACTGGGGGAGCTGACCTCCGGTGAACAGCTGGTGAAAGCCAACGGGTTGATTGAAGCCTCGACCATTGTGGCGATCCTGCTGGGATCGGTAACCGGTGGTTTCCTGTCTGATTACCATATTACAATGACACTGATATTATGTACGGTGATGTACGCACTGGCGGCGCTGACCAACATCTATATTCCGCGCCTGCCGCCGGCGAAAACCGGTCTGAGCCGCAATCCGCGTACTATGGTGGTCACGTTTCTCCGTGCTGCGGTATCCCTGTGGAAAAACCAGGAAAGCCGCTTTTCCCTGACCGGTACCAGTCTGTTCTGGGGCGCGGGGGTGACACTGCGGCTGATGCTGGTATTGTGGGTTCCGGCGGCGCTGGGCATTACCAGCCAGACCATGCCGCCACTCCTTAACGCGATGGTTGCTATCGGGATTGTGGCAGGAGCGGGTCTGGCTGCCCGTTTTATTACCCTGGAAACCGTGCGCCGCTGTATGCCGGCCGGGATCCTGATCGGGGGGATGGTCATTATATTCGCCGTTCAGACGTCGGTGGTGCCGGCCGGTATCACACTGATCCTGGTCGGTGTATTCGGCGGACTGTTTTTGGTACCGCTCAATGCGCTGCTGCAAAAGCGCGGTAAAGAGACGGTCGGGGCGGGTAACGCTATCGCGGTACAGAATCTGGGGGAAAACAGTGCGATGCTGCTGATGCTGGGGCTTTATTCTCTGGCGGTCAAAGCCGGTGTGCCGGTAGTGGTGATCGGTGCGGCGTTCGGCAGCCTGTTTGCCCTCGCGATCGGCGGGTTATGGCTCTGGGATATCCGCCGCAAAAAACAGATTTCATAACAGGAGTGACCGATGCATGATGAACAGGCTCTGATCCGGCGCAGTACAGAACTGGGGCATTATCTCCTTGAAGCCGGCCTGAGTGTTACAGCGGCAGAATCCTGCACCGGCGGGTGGATTGCCAAGGTGATCACGGATATCGCGGGCAGTTCGGCGTATTTTCAGCGCGGGTTTGTCACCTACAGCAATGATGCCAAACACAGTATGATCGGGGTATCAGAACAGTCGCTGTCCGCCTTCGGTGCGGTCAGTGAGGCGGTGGTGCGGGAAATGGCCGCCGGGGCACTGGATACCGCGGGTGCGGACTTAGCCGTCTCTGTCAGCGGTATTGCCGGGCCGGACGGCGGCAGTGATGAAAAGCCGGTCGGTACAGTCTGGTTCGGCTGGGCGTGGCGGGACGAAACAGGAATAAAAACCGCGGCCCGCTGCTGGTGCTTTGCGGGCGATCGCAATGCAGTACGCTGTCAGGCGGTGCTGAAAGGGCTGGACGGATTAATTGCCATTCTGACGAAAAAATCACTTGATACTGTATGACCATACAGTATAATCAGTCCGACAGATTCAGTTGAAACCATTTTAATAACCCGGGCGGTGTCTCAGGGGTTGAGAAGGGAGTTTACATGGCTATTGATGAGAACAAACAGAAAGCACTGGCAGCAGCCTTAGGTCAGATCGAGAAGCAGTTCGGTAAAGGTTCGATCATGCGTCTGGGTGAAGACCGTTCCATGGACGTGGAAACTATCTCTACCGGCTCTCTGGCACTGGACGTTGCACTGGGTGCAGGCGGTCTGCCGCTGGGACGTATTGTTGAAATCTACGGGCCTGAATCTTCCGGTAAAACCACACTGACATTACAGGTTATTGCCGCTGCACAGCGTCAGGGCCGTGTATGTGCATTTATCGATGCGGAACACGCACTGGATCCGGTCTACGCCAAGAAACTGGGTGTGGATATTGATAACCTGCTGTGCTCCCAGCCGGATACCGGTGAGCAGGCACTGGAAATTTGTGATGCCTTAACCCGCTCCGGTGCGGTTGATGTCATCATTACCATGGGCGAACTGATTGACCTGGGTGTGAAACATAAACTGGTTGAGAAAGCCGGTGCATGGTACAGCTACAACGGTGAAAAAATCGGTCAGGGTAAGGCAAACGCCACTATCTACCTGAAAGAACATCCGGAAATGGCGGCTGAGCTGGACAAAAAATTACGTGAGTTATTACTGAACCATTCCGGTGAATTCAGTACCGCAGCAGAAAGTTTCAATGAAGAAAGCGAAACTGAAGATGCTGGCAACGAAGAGTTTTAATTCGTAGAATCACGCTGATTTAAGAATTTATACTAATAAAATCATTGAGTTATTTGGAAGGCCGTATCCGTGACGGGTACGGCTTTCTTTTTGTCTGCGTATAACAGCCTGTCTTTGTCTCCCGCTATGTGTTCCTGATACAGAAACTGCACTCCCGGCCGGATGAGCGTCGTTTGTGCGAACAGACTTTCAGAAAAAGTTTATTCGCTTTACAATGGGTACAGCGAATGGATTTATCTGGGAATTAATGTTCAAGGGAAACCCTTAAATTTCTCTCCGCCTTGATTGATCCGAAGGTTGAATCGGAGCGGCTTCACAGTCTGTTTCGCAATTCATAAATCTTATTATTTCAGCTTGATTTCGGGATAAATATGAGCAAAAGCACCGCTGAGATCCGTCAAGCGTTTCTCGACTTTTTCCATACAAAAGGACATCAGATTGTCCAGAGCAGTTCGCTGGTTCCGAACAACGACCCAACGCTGCTTTTTACTAACGCAGGGATGAACCAATTCAAAGATGTTTTCCTCGGTCTGGATAAACGTCCTTACACCCGCGCCACGACAGCACAGCGCTGTGTTCGCGCAGGTGGTAAGCACAACGACCTGGAAAACGTTGGCTACACTGCACGTCATCACACTTTCTTCGAAATGCTGGGTAACTTCAGCTTCGGCGATTACTTCAAGCACGATGCTATCAATTTCGCCTGGGAACTGCTGACCGGCAAAGAATGGTTTAACCTGCCGAAAGAGAAGCTGTGGGTTACTGTCTATGCAACGGATGATGAAGCGTACAACATCTGGAAAGATGAGGTCGGTGTGCCGGCTGAACGCATTATCCGTATCGGTGATAACAAAGGCGCACAATACGCCTCTGACAACTTCTGGCAGATGGGCGATACTGGCCCCTGCGGTCCGTGTACTGAGATTTTCTTTGATCACGGTGACCACATCTGGGGCGGCCCTCCGGGATCACCGGAAGAAGACGGCGACCGTTACATCGAGATCTGGAACATCGTCTTTATGCAGTTCAACCGTCAGTCTGACGGCACATTAGAGCCGCTGCCGAAACCATCCGTTGATACCGGTATGGGTCTGGAGCGTATTACTGCTGTTCTGCAGCACGTAAATTCTAACTATGATATCGATCTGTTCTGCAAACTGATTGCCGATGTGGCGAAAGTGACCGGTGCTGACGATCTGACCAGCAAATCACTGCGCGTGATCGCCGACCACATCCGCTCCTGTGCCTTCCTGATTTGTGACGGTGTTATTCCGTCCAATGAAGGCCGCGGTTATGTACTGCGCCGTATCATCCGTCGCGCTGTCCGCCATGGTTACATGCTGGGCGCGAAAGATACCTTCTTCTACAAACTGGTTGCGCCGCTGATTGACGTGATGGGCTCTGCCGGTGAAGAACTGGCACGTCAGCGCGTAATGGTTGAGAAAGTGCTGAAGTCAGAAGAAGAGCAGTTTGCCCGTACGCTGGAACGCGGCCTGCAACTGCTGGATGACGAATTAGCCTCACTGACCGGGGATACCCTGAGTGGTGAAGCGGCATTCCGTCTTTATGACACCTATGGTTTCCCGCTGGATCTGACCGCTGACGTCTGCCGCGAGCGTAACCTGAAAGTGGACGAAGCCGGTTTTGAAGCGGCAATGGAAGAACAGCGCCGCCGTGCCCGTGAAAACAGCGGCTTTGGTGCGGACTACAACAGTCTCATCAAAGTGGACAAGCGCAGTGACTTCTCAGGTTATGACCACAATGAACAGGCGGCAACCATTGTTGCACTGTACAAAGAAGGTCAGCCGGTGACTGAGCTGAATGCCGGTGATGAAGGTCTGGTGATCCTGGATAAAACCGCGTTTTATGCGGAATCCGGCGGCCAGGTCGGTGATACCGGTGTGCTGTCGAGCAACGATGCACAGTTCAGCGTTCTGGACACACAGAAATACGGTCAGGCTATCGGCCATGCCGGTCGTGTGGACAGCGGTAAACTGACCGTGAACCACAAAATTACCGCAAAAATCGACGAAGAGCGCCGTAATGCCATCCGCCTGAATCACTCGGCAACGCACCTGATGCATGCCGCGCTGCGTCAGGTTCTGGGTGAGCATGTGTCACAGAAAGGCTCACTGGTAAACGATAAATACCTGCGTTTTGACTTCTCTCACTTTGAAGCCATGACTCCGGCACAAATCCGTGAGGTGGAAGCCCTGGTCAACGCTGAAATCCGTAAAAATGAGCCGGTCGTGACTGAGCTGATGGATCTGGAAGAAGCGAAAGCCAAAGGTGCGATGGCACTGTTCGGTGAAAAATACGATGAACGTGTCCGTGTACTGAGCATGGGAGACTTCTCAACCGAGCTGTGCGGCGGTACTCACGCAGCACGTACCGGTGATATCGGTCTGTTCCGTATTATCAGTGAATCCGCCACAGCGGCCGGTATCCGCCGTATTGAAGCGGTTACCGGTATTGGCGCACTGGAAAGCGTGAATCAGCAGTCTGACGCACTCTCTGCGGTGGCTCAGCTGGTGAAAAGTGATGAAGCCGGTGTGAGCGAAAAAGTCAAAGCTGCGCTGGATAAAATCCGCACCCTGGAAAAAGAGTTACAGCAACTCAAAGAACAGCAGGCTGCGCAGGAAAGTTCCTCCATGACCAAAGATGCCGTTTCAGTGAACGGTGTTAAACTCCTGGTGAAACAACTGACTAACGCCGAACCTAAAATGTTACGGACGATGGTTGATGATCTAAAAAATCAATTAAGCTCTGGAATTATTGTGCTTTCAACTATCAGTGATGATAAAGTTAGTCTCATTGCAGGTGTAACAAAAGATCTGACCGGTAAAGTCAAAGCCGGCGAACTGGTGGCCTTTATTGCTGAACAAATCGGTGGTAAAGGGGGCGGTCGCCCGGATATGGCTCAAGCCGGCGGGACAGATACCGCTGCTTTACCTGCTGCGATGGCAAGCGTTGAAAGCTGGGTGGCATCTCACCTGTAGTCTGAGTAAATCTGAACAGGAGCGCGCTCCGGCGTGCTCCTGATATTGGTGATTAGGTCTTTGTATCACTAACGTTAGGTCGCAATTTTTAACTACACTAAATATTGCAATGTGTCTAAAACTACATATAGTTTACAAATAATCATTGCTATACGCTTTCACGGTGTTGGATGGATAATGGCGGGTAAATTCAGAGGCCCGACTCTTTTAATATTTCAAGGAGCAAAGAATGCTTATTCTGACTCGTCGAGTTGGTGAAACACTCATGATAGGCGATGAGGTAACAGTGACTGTACTGGGTGTTAAAGGAAACCAGGTTCGAATTGGTGTCAACGCCCCCAAAGAGGTTTCTGTTCACCGTGAAGAAATTTACCAGCGGATCCAGGCTGAAAAATCTCAGCCCAATAACAATAACAATAACTATTAAGTTGCGAGGCGCGCTCGTTACCGCAACGGGCGCCTTCTTCATTTTCTTTCTGCCGCTATTATCCCGGTTCTGTTTTTTTCTTTCCTGCAAAAATCGTCCCCTATTCTGTCACTTTCTCTGCACACGGCCGGATTTATTCCTCACCGCCGTATTAAGCGGAGGTGGATTTCGTTGTCGTAAAAACACGCGTATCGTTGTGAAAATCAACATAGTGCGCGGTAATTGTGCAAACGATCGTGAGATCTTAAAAAGTTGGGAAAAATTGTTTGACTTCTCAGTGGGGGAAAGTAATATGTGCGCCACACGACGACGAGATGACGGAAACGGAAATCATCGTTGTGTGGTCTGAAACAATGGTGAGATGGCCGAGAGGCTGAAGGCGCTCCCCTGCTAAGGGAGTATGCGGTCAAAAGCTGCATCGAGGGTTCGAATCCCTCTCTCACCGCCATTCAGATTGCACCCGTAGCTCAGCTGGATAGAGTACCCGGCTACGAACCGGGCGGTCAGAGGTTCGAATCCTCTCGGGTGCACCATTTAAACCCCACGATACTGTCATGGGGTTTTTATTTTGGCAAAAGAAAATGCTAAGATAAAAAAATCAGTTCTGAAAAGATGTTTTAAGGTACGCACCCGTAGCTCAGCTGGATAGAGTACCCGGCTACGAACCGGGCGGTCAGAGGTTCGAATCCTCTCGGGTGCACCATCTTATCACCTTATTTCAAAACTGATTTCCGGTAACAGAATTAGTATGCGATGCACCCGTAGCTCAGCTGGATAGAGTACCCGGCTACGAACCGGGCGGTCAGAGGTTCGAATCCTCTCGGGTGCACCATCTTCCTCTCTTATCCCATATTCAGCACCCGTAGCTCAGCTGGATAGAGTACCCGGCTACGAACCGGGCGGTCAGAGGTTCGAATCCTCTCGGGTGCACCATATAAAAACCCCGCTCTTTGAGCGGGGTTTTTCTTTTTCCGTTTTTCCCGTCACTGAATCGAATCCGTTTTTACGTCATACTCATTATCTGAAGTACAGATGCTTCTGAAACTGATCGTATAACAATGACATGTAAGAGGGATAATGCATTGTCACAGCAGTGGTTTCTGCTGTTCCGTTTGTGTGGGGCAGGGTTGAATCACAGCGACAATAGCCCGGCTTTGCGATAAAGTATCCCCCTTATGAATACTATCCATTATCAGGACGGGAGGTCGATTTGATCCCGGATGTATCCAAAGCGCTCTCATGGTTAGAGGCGCACCCCCGGATTTTAAAAGGCATCAACCGCGGCATTGAGCGCGAAACACTGCGTATCACGCCGGATGGTGCCCTGGCACGTACCGGTCACCCGGAAGGGCTGGGAAAATCATTAACCCATAAGTGGATCACCACGGACTTTGCCGAGTCACTGCTGGAGTTTATAACCCCGGTGGACTCACGTATTGATTACACCGTGAAATTTCTGCGTGATGTGCACCGCTACACTGCGCGTCATCTTAACAATGAACGGATGTGGCCGCTGAGTATGCCATGCTTCATTGATTCTGAAGAGCATATCGAACTGGCGCAGTTCGGTACATCCAATGCCGGCCGTTTTAAGACGCTGTACCGTGAAGGGCTTAAAAACCGCTATGGCGCGCTGATGCAGACCATTTCCGGTGTCCACTATAACTTCTCTCTGCCGATGGAATTCTGGCAGGCGTGGAGCGGTATCAGTGATGCGGAAAGCGGTAAGGATAAAATCTCCGACGGCTATTTCCGGCTGATCCGCAACTATTATCGCTTCGGCTGGGTGATCCCGTATCTGTTCGGTGCATCGCCGGCGATTTGCGGTTCATTCCTGCGCGGACGTAAAACCAATCTGCCGTTTGAAACACTGCCGAAAGGGGCGTTATACCTGCCGTATGCCACGTCACTGCGTTTAAGCGACCTCGGCTATACCAACAAGTCACAAAGTGATCTGAACATCACCTTCAACCATCTGGACACGTATGTCGCCGGGCTGAAGAATGCCATTCAGATCCCGTCTGAAGAATTTGCCGCACTGGGATTAACCAAAGACGGAAAACACCTTCAGATTAATACTAACGTCCTGCAGATTGAAAACGAGTTCTATGCGCCTATCCGGCCGAAGCGTGTGCAGAAAGGCGACGAGTCGCCGTCAGATGCCTTACAGCGCGGCGGGGTGGAGTATATCGAAGTCCGTGCCCTGGATATCAACCCGTTTTCTGCCACCGGCGTCGATGAAACACAAATCCGTTTCCTCGACCTGTTCCTTATCTGGTGTGTGCTGGCCGATGCGCCGGAAATGAGCGCGGATGAGCTGGCGTGTGCCCGCCATAACTGGAATCGTGTGATTCTGGAAGGGCGTAAACCGGGACAGGAAATTGGTATCGGCTGCGGCCGAGAAAAACAACCCTTGCAAAAAGTGGGTCACGCACTGTTTAATGATCTCCTGCGTGTTGCCGATGTGTTAGATACCTGCTCAGGCACACAGTATCGCGAAGTGTGCGAAGCACTGAAAGCACAGTTTGATGACCCGGAACTGACGTTCTCGGGGCGGATGCTGGCGCTGATAAAAGAAGCGGGTATCGGAAGTTATGGGCTGGCCCTGGCGGATCGGTATCATGAAGAACTGACTCACGAGCCGTATGACGTGATCAGTGAAGCAGACTTTGCTGAACAATGGCAGGCTTCTGTCGATAAACAAAAAGCGATGGAAGAGAGTGATACGATAAGTTTTGATGAGTATCTGGCGCTGCACGGCGGTCGCTGATTTCTGACAGATAAGAAAATGGCCACAATCAATGTGGCCAAAAAAAATCTCTCAGAGAATAGGGATGATAACAATTTGCGCGTCTTTCACTACATCAGACCAGCGTATTCAGAAAAAGTTTCATTCGTTCGGCATTTTTTATAAAAAAAGAGGAGCGGGAATTATGCCTTTGCTGGATAGTTTTTTAGTTGACCACACACGCATGGCGGCACCTGCGGTACGCGTAGCGAAAACCATGACTACCCCGGGTGGTGATACCATCACTGTTTTCGATCTGCGTTTTTGTGTTCCTAATGAAGAGATTTTACCGGAAAGAGGGACGCATACACTGGAACATCTGTTCGCCGGTTTTATGCGTAACCATTTAAACGGCAATGGTGTTGAAATCATTGATATCTCGCCGATGGGCTGCCGCACCGGGTTCTATATGAGCCTGATTGGTGCGCCGTCAGAAACCCGTGTAGCACAGGCCTGGAAAGACGCTATGGCGGATATCCTGACTGTCAAAGATCAGGCGAAGATCCCGGAACTGAACCTGTATCAGTGCGGTACGTATAAAATGCATTCACTGGAAGAAGCACATCAGATTGCAAAAAACATCATTGAGCGCGATGTCCGCGTCAACAAAAATGATGAACTGCTGTTATCTGATGATGAGCTGGAAAAACTGCATCCGTAATTTTTCAGCCCCGGATACAAAAAAACCTGCGCGCATCGCTGCCGCAGGTTTTTTTATGTCTTTTATCTTTCTCAGATATCAGCCGCGATATCGGCACCGGCCGGTTTCAGCGGCGACAGTTTTACCGTTTTAATCACATTCTCACCGATGGCAACCACTTCAAACTGATAGTGCCCGATGGCGACAAGGGTATTGAGTGTCGGGATATCACCGAGTTCTTCCAGCAGAAGGCCGTTAATAGTACGGGCACCTTCTTCCGGCAGGGAGAGGTTCAGGGCTTTATTGATTTCGCGGATATTGGCAGAGCCTTCAATCAGCAGTGTGCCGTCAGGCTGACGGGTGACTTCTTCCGCCAGTGACGGTGACATGGAGGTGGTAAAATCACCGACAATCTCTTCCAGGATATCTTCCACCGAGATAAGCCCCTGGATGTCACCGTACTCATCAACAACCAGTCCGACTTTTTCATTATTGCGCTGGAAATTAACCAGCTGTAAGTTCAGCGGTGTGCTGTCCGGCACAAAGTAGACCTTATCGGCGGCCTTGATAAGCATTTGCTTGGTGAATTCCTGCTTCTCAATCATCAGCCGGTATGCTTCACGGACACGCAGCATGCCGATGGCATCATCCAGTGAGTCGCGGTAGAGCACTATCCGGCCGTGCGGCGAGTGCGTAAGCTGGCGCAGAATAGATTTCCACTCATCATTGATATCAATGCCGATGATTTCAGTACGCGGCACCATAATTTCATCCACACTGACTTTATCCAGATCGAGGATGGAGATCAGCATGTCCTGGTTGCGGCGGGACAGCTTGCCTTTGGATTCATTAACGATGGTTTTCAGTTCTTCTTTTGATACCGCATCACTGCGGATCACGGTGCCGCGGATACCGATGCAGCGCATCAGAATCAGAGTTATCGCGTTAAATGCCCAGACCAGCGGCAGACAGATTTTGGCCAGCGGACGCAGCAGAAAACTGCTCGGAAAGGCAACCTGCTGCGGATAGAGTGCCGCAATGGTTTTCGGCATCACTTCGGCAAAGACGAGGATGACAAAGGTCAGCACCCCGGTGGCGATAGCCACACCGGCGTTACCGTACAACCGCATACCGACAATCGTCCCCAGTGCGGAGGCGACAATGTTCACCAGGTTATTACCGATAAGAATGAGGCTCAGCAGGCGTTCCGGTTTCTCCAGCAGCTGCTCGACACGGCGCGCCGCCCGGTTTCCCTGTTTGGCCTGATGGCGCAGCCGGTAGCGGTTGATGGTCATCATCCCGGTTTCGGATGCGGAAAAGTACGCTGAAATTATCACCAATAAAATAAGAATGATAATCAGCGTGCTTGTTGAAACGTGCTCCACAGCGGTGTTCCTTTCTTTTGTGATGAGCGGAAAAAGGCGTTACAGAGACAGGCTGTTATGCATACAGCATCAGTTCCTGAAACAGACGGTGCCCGAAAAATGCCAGTGTAAGAATAAAGGCACCGGCGAAGTTAAACCAGATAACCCGTTTACCGCGCCAGCCTTCGTGATAGTGCCCCCACAGCAGCACGATATAGACACACCAGGCAACCATCGACAGCAATGATTTATGAATATTATCTTTATCAAAGATGTTATCCATGAACACAATGCCGGTGGCGAGTGTCAGTGTCAGCAGAATCACGCCGACCTGGGTGATATGAAACATTTTACGCTCGATAACCATTAACGGCGGCATATCCGGCGTAAACTTAAGACGTTTGTTTTTCAGCTGATGATCCATCCAGCCGAGCTGCATGGCATACAGTGCCGCAATAATCAGTGTCGCGAAGCTGAGCAGCGCCAGCCCGATATGCACAAACAGCGGCACACTGGCCTGTAAGTGGGTGATAAACTCGCCCGGCATCAGGGTGGCAAGAATCAGGTTGACCATCGAGAAGCTGTAAACAATCGGGATAAGGAACCATGCCCGGCCCTGAAAGGCGACAATCGTCATAATGACGGAGACCAGCAGGCTGACCACCGAGCCGAGATTCAGCAGTGTCAGGTTCTGACCAACGCCCTGAAAAATCTGTGATTTAACAGCCACACCGTGACACACCAGCGCGATAACCGCGAAGATAAGCGCCAGTTTCCGGTAGCCGCGCTGATAGCGGAGCACGCCCGGCATCAGGAGAACCAGGCTTAACAGATACGCGCTAATTGCAACAACAGAGATTTCAGGCATGGTTTTGTGATTATTCAGTCAGTAAGATGAAACAAAATTCATACGTCAGTATACCGCAGCCCGCAGATCACTCCAATGATTACACGATACTTTACGTAAATCGGTTCGCTGATTTGCTGCGGCGCGTGTTATAATCCCGGGTATCTTTTCTATTTTTAGCTCAGTTTTGGCAGAGTCGATGACATGTTTGATAATTTAACTGACAGACTTTCGCGCACCTTGCGCAATATCAGTGGTCGCGGACGACTGACGGAAGACAATATTAAAGAAACGCTGCGCGAAGTGCGTATGGCGCTTCTGGAAGCCGATGTTGCCCTGCCGGTGGTACGGGATTTCATCAACCGCGTCAAAGAGCGTGCCGTTGGTCATGAGGTGAATAAAAGCCTGACGCCGGGGCAGGAGTTCGTCAAAATCGTTCAGGGCGAACTGGTTGCGGCGATGGGTGAGGAAAACAACGCCCTGGATCTCTCCGCCCAGCCGCCGGCTGTGGTACTGATGGCCGGTCTGCAGGGTGCGGGTAAAACCACCAGTGTGGCGAAGCTCGGTAAACTGCTGAAAGAAAAACAGAAGAAAAAAGTGCTGGTGGTCTCTGCGGACGTGTATCGTCCGGCGGCGATTAAACAGTTACAGACACTGGCAGAGGCAGTGGGAATCGAATTTTTCCCGTCTGATGTGTCAGAAAAACCGATTGATATCGTTAAAAAAGCGCTGAAACATGCGCAGCTGCAATTCTTTGATGTCCTGCTGGTGGATACCGCCGGTCGTCTGCATGTCGATGAAGGCATGATGGGCGAAATCAAAGACCTGCATGCAGCCATTAACCCGGTCGAAACCCTGTTCGTCGTGGATGCTATGACCGGTCAGGATGCGGCAAACACCGCCAAAGCCTTTAACGAAGCCCTGCCGCTGACCGGTGTGGTGCTGACCAAAGTCGATGGTGATGCGCGCGGTGGTGCGGCGCTCTCTATCCGCCATATTACCGGTAAACCGATTAAATTCCTGGGTGTCGGGGAAAAAACCGATGCACTGGAGCCGTTCCATCCGGATCGCGTTGCCTCCCGAATTCTGGGCATGGGCGATGTGCTGTCACTGATTGAAGAGATTGAGAGCAAAGTTGACCGCGACCAGGCGGAAAAACTGGCTTCCAAGCTGAAGAAAGGCGACGGGTTTGATCTCAACGATTTCCTGGAACAGCTTAAGCAGATGCGCAATATGGGCGGTATGGCCGGGATGCTGACCAAACTGCCGGGCATGTCTCAGGTGCCGGACGCCGTGAAATCGCAGATGGATGACAGCGTGCTGACCAAAATGGAAGCGATGATCAATTCCATGACCAAAAAAGAGCGCGTCAAGCCGGACATTATTAAAGGCTCCCGCAAACGCCGTATCGCAGCAGGTTCCGGAACTCAGGTGCAGGATGTCAACCGGCTGCTCAAGCAGTTCGATGATATGCAGCGCATGATGAAAAAGATGAAGAAAGGGGGCCTCGCGAAGATGATGCGGGGCATGAAAGGTATGATGCCGCCGGGTATGATGGGGCGGTAAAACAAAGAAAGTCACAAAGAATAATCACTTTGGATTGATTTTTTCGCCAAAGTGAGTAAACTTTTCGGGCTTTTTCTATGACAACCGGACGCCATTCCTCGATGGGGTCTGGTTGTTTGTCAATTCAATGAGGATGTTATGGTAACAATTCGTTTAGCTCGTGGCGGCGCAAAAAAGCGTCCGTTCTACCAAATCGTCGTAACCGACAGTCGTAATGCACGTGACGGTCGTTTCATCGAACGTATTGGTTTCTTCAACCCTATCGCTGCCGGTAAGGCTGAAACTCTGCGCTTAGATCTGGACCGTGTTGAACACTGGGTTGGTCTGGGTGCAACTGTCTCTGATCGTGTTGCTGTACTGATCAAAGACGCAAAAAAAGCAGCTTAATCTGTCACGGTGGCAACAATGAGCAAGCACACTAATCCGCAAGCCCCTTCTGATCCGATTGTACTCGGCAAACTGGGGTCATCTTACGGTATTAAAGGGTGGCTCAGAGTGTTTTCTTCCACCGAAAATACTGAAAGTATTTTTGATTATCAGCCGTGGTTTATTCAGCGTAACGGGGTGTGGCAACACATCGAACCGGAAGACTGGAAATCCCACAATCAGGATATGATCGTCAAACTCAACGGGGTTGACGACAGAGATGCGGCAAACGCACTGACCAATGCGGAAATCGTGGTGGACAGTTCGCAGTTACCGGAATTAGACGGCGATGATTACTACTGGAAAGACCTGATGGGCTGCCGTGTAGTGACCACCGGCGGATATGATCTCGGCACCGTGACCGATTTAATGGAAACCGGGTCGAATGATGTTCTGGTGATTAAAGCAAATCTGAAAGATGCCTTCGGCATGAAAGAGCGGTTAGTACCGTATCTTGACGGGCAGGTTATCAGGAAAGTTGATCTCACTGAAAAACTGATTGAAGTTGAGTGGGATCCCGGTTTTTAAACCTCCGGTGATGGTTTTGTCATTAAGTGGGACACGAAAATGTGGATTGGGGTTATCAGCCTGTTTCCTGAAATGTTCCTCTCAATTACCGGGCATGGTGTAACCGGACGGGCAGTAAAAAACGGCCTGATCAGTGTAGATTGCTGGAACCCGCGTGATTTCACGTACGACCGGCACCACACTGTGGACGATCGGCCCTACGGGGGCGGTCCCGGCATGCTGATGATGGTGGAGCCTCTGCGCAAAGCTATCCATGCAGCAAAAGCTGCCGCAGGTGACGATGCGAAAGTGATTTATCTTTCGCCGCAGGGCCGCAAACTCGACCAACAGGGAGTTTGTGAGCTGGCCGCCAACGAGAAGTTAATTCTGGTGTGCGGCCGGTATGAGGGCGTAGATGAACGCGTTATCCAGACTGAAATTGATGAAGAATGGTCAGTCGGGGATTACGTGCTCAGTGGTGGTGAATTACCGGCGATGGTACTGATTGATGCGGTATCGCGTTTTGTCCCGGGTGTCCTCGGACATCAGGCGTCAGCAAAAGAAGATTCCTTTGCTGACGGTTTACTTGACCACCCGCACTATACCCGCCCTGAAGTGTTGGATGGCATGTGTGTTCCGCCGGTTTTACTGTCGGGCAACCATGCGGAAATTGATCGCTGGCGTATGAAACAGTCACTCGGTCGCACCTGGCTCAGAAGACCTGAACTTCTGGAAAGCCTAGCTCTGACTGACGAGCAAAGGATGTTGCTGGCTGAATTCCAACGGGAATATCAGTCCGGAGCAACAAGTTAATCCAGGTATCCTGCGGGATATCTTTTGAAATATCAGTTTACCTAGGGTAAGAGATTTATTATGAGCAACATTATTAAACAACTTGAACAAGAGCAGATGAAACAAGACGTACCTTCATTCCGTCCGGGTGACACCGTGGAAGTTAAGGTATGGGTCGTTGAAGGTTCTAAAAAACGTCTGCAGGCATTCGAGGGCGTGGTTATCGCTATCCGTAACCGCGGTCTGCACTCTGCATTCACTGTTCGCAAGATTTCTAACGGCGAAGGTGTTGAGCGTGTATTCCAGACTCACTCACCTGTTGTTGACAGCATCAGCGTTAAACGCCGTGGTGCCGTTCGTCGTGCTAAACTGTACTACCTGCGTGAGCGTTCAGGTAAGGCAGCTCGTATTAAAGAGCGTTTGAACGCAAAATAATGCGCAAGCATCCGATATGATAATAAAAGGCCAGCCTCGTGCTGGCCTTTTTTATACGCTATTTTATTTTTCTTTCCTGCCTGTTTTCCGTTCAATTCACTGTATTGTTTATATGACACCAATTTTTCAATGTAAATAAATATTTACATAAAATCTGTGTTTTAAGCTGCCCCGCTTTTATTGGTTATTTAATGCATCACGTTTCAATAATGATATTTTATCTTTTTTATCAATATATTATGTATTGTTTCGAGACGGGTGAGATGATTTTATTTCACCGGATAGAACATCTTATTTTTATTTTGTAATTTAAAATGTACGAATGTTTAAATATTTTACGATTTTGGATTGAATTATTTACGAAGGATGTTATGGTGTTTTCTCAGACACTCAACACGTAATCCATTTTTTGTAAAACTCAGCAGGAAAACACTATGATCATGCAAAAAGACGCACTCAATAATGTTCACATCAGTGATGAAATTGTTTTAATCTCACCGGAAGAACTGAAACAAAAGTACCCATTGAGTCGCAACGACCAGCATGCCATCGCCGGTGCGCGTAAGACGATTGCGGATATTGTTCACCACCGCGATCCGCGTTTACTGGTTGTCTGCGGTCCGTGTTCCGTTCATGACACCGATGCGGCGCTGGAGTATGCCCGTCGTCTGAAAGAATTATCTGCTGAGTTGAGTGACAGTCTGTATATCGTGATGCGTGTCTATTTTGAAAAACCGCGGACAACCGTGGGCTGGAAAGGGCTTATCAGTGACCCGTTTATGGATGGCTCTTTTGAGATGGAAAAAGGTTTGCACATTGCCCGTAAACTGATGGTGGATCTGGTTCAGCTCGGCCTGCCGCTGGCTGGTGAAGCGCTGGATCCGAATAACCCGCAGTACCTCGGGGATCTGTTCAGCTGGTCTGCCATCGGGGCGCGTACCACCGAATCACAGACACACCGTGAAATGGCATCTGGTCTGTCCATGCCGGTCGGTTTTAAAAACGGCACTGACGGCAGTCTGAGCACCGCTATCAATGCCATGAAAGCTGCGTCCATGCCACATCGTTTTATGGGGATCAACCAGTCCGGTCAGGTCTGTCTGTTACAGACACAGGGTAACCCGAACGGTCATGTGATCCTGCGCGGCGGAAAACGCCCGAACTACAGTGCGGAAGATATTACGGAATGTGAGGCACAAATGAAGAAAGCCGGTCTCACCCCTTCACTGATGGTAGACTGCAGTCACGGCAACTCGGATAAAGATTTCCGTCGTCAGCCACTGGTGGTGGATGCCGTGGCAGATCAAATTTGTGCCGGAAATACCGCGATTACCGGTATTATGCTGGAAAGCCATATTAACGAAGGCAATCAGTCATCAGAACAGCCGCGCAGTGCCATGCAGTACGGTGTGTCAGTGACGGACGCCTGCATCAGCTGGGAAACCACTGAAGCAGTTCTGCGTCAGCTGCATCAGCAGATTTCACCGGCGCTGGCAGAGCGTGTGGTTCAGTTACAGCAGGCAGGATAATAAAAACAGGCAGGGTGTATGTCCGGTGCATTAACACATTTACGTGATCAAATTGATGAAGTGGATAAATCGCTGCTGTCACTGCTGGCAAAACGCCTGCAGTTAGTGGCGGAAGTCGGGGAAGTGAAAAGTCAGCACGGCCTGCCGGTCTATGCGCCGGATCGCGAAGCCGCGATGCTGGCTTCCCGGCGGCAGGAGGCGGAATCCCTCGGGGTTCCGCCGGATCTGATAGAGGATGTGCTGCGCCGTATCATGCGGGAATCCTATTCCCGTGAGAATGATAAAGGATTTAAAAAGCTCAATGCGCAGGCACGTCCGATCGTGATTGTCGGCGGTGACGGCAAAATGGGGCAGTTGTTCCGGCGGATGCTGGCGTTGTCCGGTTATACCGTGCGTGTCCTTGACAGTGGTGACTGGGCCGATGCGCCTGAATTGCTGTCGGATGCGGGCATGGTGATTGTCAGTGTGCCTATCCATCTGACAGAACAGGTTATTAAACAATTACCGCCGCTGCCGGAAGATTGCATCCTGGCGGATCTCGCATCTGTCAAAGCGGGGCCGTTACAGGCAATGCTGGCAGTGCACAACGGGCCGGTGCTCGGGTTGCACCCGATGTTCGGGCCGGATGTCGGCAGTTTTGCCAAGCAGGTGGTGGCCTTTTGTGACGGACGTTTCCCTGAGCGGTATCAGTGGTTCCTGGAACAGGTCACCGTCTGGGGAGCACATTTACAGGGCATTAAGGCGCAGGAGCATGATCGCAATATGCGCTACATTCAGGCGCTGCGTCACTTCACCACCTTTGCTTACGGGCGTTATCTGGCAAAAGAAAATGTCGATCTCGCGCAACTGCTGTCATTGTCATCACCGATTTACCGGCTGGAACTGGTGATGATTGGCCGTCTGTTTGCCCAGGATCCGCAGCTTTATGCCGATATCATTATGGCTTCGGAAGATAACCTGGATGTGATAGAGAATTATCACCGTGAGTTCGGTGAAGCCATGGCACTGCTGGAAAGCCGGGATAAAGCAGAGTTTATTTCGCAGTTTTCCGTCGTCAGTGACTGGTTCGGCGAACACGCACAGCGCTTTATGAAAGAGAGTCAGGGACTGCTGCAACAGGCAAGAGACAGCCGCCGCTGAGTATAAGACACAAAAAAGCGGATGATACCGATGGTGCCATCCGCTTTTTTATCACACCGGTTTCACCGGATAATCAGGCGCGATCCACCGGGAAGGCGATCACATCACTGATTCGCTCTGCACCCAGTGCGAGCATAATCAGCCGGTCGATCCCCAGCGCCACACCGGCACATTCCGGGAATCCGTGTTCGAGTGCTGCCAGCAGATTTTCATCAATCGGCTGCTCCGGCAGACCCATACTTGCCCGTTTGCGGTTATCCCGCTCAAAGCGCTGACGCTGCTCTGCGGCATCAGTCAGTTCACGGAAGCCGTTTGCCAGCTCAACCCCTTTGTAATACACCTCAAAGCGCTCAGCCACGCGGTGATCTTCAGAACTGATCTCCGCCAGTGAAGCCTGGCTTGCCGGGAAGTGATAAATAAAGGTCGGTTTTTCCAGCCCGATATGCGGCTCCACACCCACCATAAACAGCAACTGCAAAATGGTATCGCGATCTTCTTCAGTATCAGCAATATTGCTGACATCCAGTTTGGCTGCAACTTCACGCAGTTTGTCTTTCTCGGCGGTCAGCGGATCAATATCCAGGTAGCGCAGGAAAGCCTGCTGGTAGGATAACGACTCTGCACTTTCACACTCTAAGGTTTGCTGTAATAAATCATCAACCTCATTTATCAGACGGTACATATCATAATGAGGGCGATACCATTCGAGCATGGTGAACTCCGGATTATGATAGCGTCCGGCTTCCTCGTTACGATAGCTGCGACCCATCTGATAAATAGGCCCGCTGCCCGCTGCCAGCAACCGTTTCATGTGATACTCCGGGCTGGTCATCAGATAAAGCGTTATTCCCTGTGCGGCACCGGGGCCGGTAAACTGAGTTTCAAAGGCGCGCAGATGGACATCGGTGACGGTCGCCTGACTCATGGTCGGCGTTTCGACTTCTAATACACCTCTGTCTGCAAAAAAATGTCTGATTTCATTAACAATTTTTGCACGTTTTAATAGATTGGCTATCGGGGCAGTCGGCTGCCAGCCCGCAATATCACTCATGCCGTAAGAACTCCGAATAAAAATAAAGGGTGCAGTTTACCCGCAACCTCTGATGGTGACAAACAGATATGCAGAACATGCTACGTGTAAAACCCGGCGCTGAACAGGCGTATTGTGCGGCGGCGGGGTGCGGGAGCACCCCGGGCAGGTATCATCAGCCGATTAAGGCCGGCGGGATATGTTCCCCCGGATAACTGCCGAGCACCTTTACCGAACGGGCGATTGCCTGCAACGCGTTGAGCGCCTGCTGCATCGGTACTGAACGCAGATTGGCATGCACATCAATATAAAACATCTCTTCCCACGGCGTGCCGTGAATAGGGCGGGATTCCAGTTTGCTCATCACAATGTCATGCTCTTTCAGGATAATCAGCGCATCGACCAGCGCCCCGGCCTGTTGTCCGGTCGCCATCAGCAGCGTGGTTTTCGCCGGTACCTGCTCTGACACATCAATCGGCTGGCGGGCTATGACAATAAAGCGCGTCATATTGGTCTGCTGATTGGCAAGATTCTGTGCAATCGCCTGTAACCCGTACAGCGCGCCACCGGCTTCACTGCCGAGAGCCGCCACATCCGTCCGGTTGAGGGAGGCGACTTTTTCCATTGCCGCAGCGGTGCTTTCGCAGTATTCAATTTTGTGGTCCGGGAACTGGCTGAGATACTGGCTGCACTGTTCAAACGGCTGCGGGTGGCTGTAAAGCGTGGTGATCCCGGCAAGATCCGCGCCCGGAATGGTCAGCAGACAGTGATTCACCGGCAGACGCAGCTCACCGACAATGGAAAGCGGGGTGGTCTGGAGCAAATCATAGACATCGTTGATGGCACCGGAACTGGTATTTTCCAGCGGCAGCATCCCGTAATCCGCCTGACCGTTTTCAACCAGCTCAAAAATATCGCGGAATTTACGGCAGCTGAATTCGGTCATATGATCGAAATGACGGGCGGAATACTGACGGGCAGCCACATGTGAATAAGAGCCTCTCGGGCCGAGGAAGGCTATCCGCGCGCTGTTATCCGGTGTCTGATTCAGGTGCTTTTGTAAAATCGCCTGTTGGGTCAGGACTGAATCCTCAATAATCAGCTGGAACAGGCGGGTAATATAAAACCCGTCCAGCCCGTGTGGTTTGCCTTTGTTTATCAGTACATCCAGCAGTTCACGCTCGCGGTTTTTATCGCGGATAGGGCGGTTATCCTGCAGTTTGGTCTGTGCGACAGCCACGGCCAGTTTGCGTCGCTTTGCCAGTAAATCCAGTAATTGCGCATCCAGCTGGCTGATTTGTTCCCGTATAGCTAAAAGATCGTTCATATGTTGTCCTCAGACCCTGTTTCCCGGCGATAAAAAAAGCCTCCGCGGCGGGAGGCTTTTCTGTGCGTCTTCGTTTTCTTTCTCACACGACAAAAAGCCTCATTAACAGAAGCGAAAAAAGAAAAAGAAGAAGCGGATACGGGGATACATGGTCAGTACGTTGTCCGTTGTGTCATCAGATAACAGTTAATAGACCCGATGCAACCGGTTGTGTCAACCAAAAAAAACGCGCCCGTAGGGCGCGCAGAGACAAAACTCAATTTATTATATTTTTTATTCTGCGGATTCTTCATCAGACACAAGGTTGGCTTCTTTAACACTGTTATCCGCGCGGCGCGCTTCACCTTTGTGCTGTGCTTTATTCAGCTGCCGTTCCAGTTTCGCCAGTAAATCATTGATGGCGGCATACATATCAGCGTGTTTGGCGCTGGCAACTAAATTTCCATTCGGTGTGCTGATGGTGGCATCAACCACAAATCCCTGCGGATCTTTCGCGAGGATAATGTGCGGGTTAATTAAAGGAACCTGCCACTTACTCAGCTTATCGAGACGGTTTTCAACATGCTCCCGGATTGCCGGGGTGATCTCCATTTGCTTACTGGTGATATTCACATTCATAGTGACCTCTCTTTGTTACATCCGTCTTGTTGATGCTCAGAATACGTGGATGGTGACAAGAAAAAATTGATCGCCGTCACTAATATTTTTTAGTTTTTTCAAAAGGTTATATTTTTGTGACCCGGGTTGAGAATACAGAGGATACAACTTGCGGGAAAGGACTGAATCGTGCATTATCGATAAGTTGGCTGACCGCATATTCTCAGAGACGAGAAGGCTGTCGGCCATTTTTTATGCAGTAACACAGTGATAAGACAATAAAAAAGCCATCCGGAGATGGCCTTTTCAATCAGACAGGTAAAACGGAACTCAGTTGCGCGGGTTAGCGGCAATCAGTTTTGCCACTTTTCCGGCTTCCGCCGTTAATCCCAGTTCATTATAGGCATTTTCCATCAGCGGCAGCGCCTGACGTGTTGCCAGTGTGTCCGGATAATCACGCAGCATTAATTCAACACGATTAATCACCGCGACATATGCCCCGCGTTTCGTGTAGAATTTCGCAACGGCCAGTTCAAAGGCCGCAAGGCGATCTTTGAGGAACACCAGACGTTTTGCGGAGTCTGTCGCATAGATACTGGTCGGATAATAACGCAGTAACTGGCTGAAATCCTGGAATGCCACACGGGCGTTCTGCGGGTCACGGTCCGCACGATCGATACCAAAGAAACTCTGCAGCATGTTATCATCGAGCGCCTGAGCGGTCAGACCGCGCATGTACAGGACATAATCGATGTTCGGATGTGTCGGGTTCAGACGCATGAAACGGTCGATAGAGGCCAGTGCCATCTGTAAATCACCTGCTTTATAGTAGGCGTAAATCAGATCCAGCTGAACCTGCTGTGAATACGGGCCGAAAGGAAAACGGTTATCGAGGGTCTCAAGCTGCGTGATGGCCCCTTTATAGTTACCGTCCTGTAATTTTTCCTGGCCGACAGTGTACAGCTCTGACGGTGAGGCATCCGGGAGAATTTCCTTGTTTCCGGAACAGCCGGACAACATGAGGCTTAGCGTGGCGGCGGCCACGAGATATTTCATACGTATCATCACGTGTTGATTATCCTCTGAATATTTTTTAGGGAGCACTCCGTACAGCTCCCGCTGGCGATCACGATACAATACCACATAGTTTAAATGAAACGGTGTTGCCGTTCAAAATATAACTTTCTGATACAGAGACAAACATGGCTCAAGAAATACAACTTACCGCAACTATTAATGAATCACAGCTCGGTCAGCGTTTAGATCAGGCTTTGGCGGAATTGTTCCCTGATTATTCACGATCACGTATAAAAGAATGGATCTTAGATGACAGGGTTCAGGTTAACGGCCGTCTTGTCAACAAACCAAAAGAAAAAATGCTGGGCGGGGAACAGGTCAGTATTGATGCACTGATCGATGAAGACATGCGTTTTGAACCGCAAAACCTGCCGCTCAATATTGTTTATGAAGATGATGATATCCTGGTGATTAATAAACCGCGTGATTTTGTGGTACATCCGGGCGCGGGTAATCCTGACGGCACCGTCCTTAATGCGCTGCTGTATCATTATCCGGATATTGCCGATGTACCGCGTGCGGGGATTGTTCACCGTCTGGATAAAGACACCACCGGGCTGATGGTAGTGGCGAAAACCGTTCCGGCTCAGACCCGGCTGGTGGAATCACTGCAACTGCGTGAGATCACCCGCGAATATGAAGCGGTGGCCAACGGCCGCATGACAGCAGGCGGTAAAGTGGAAGAGCCTATCTCCCGCCATCCGACCAAACGCACCCATATGGCCGTTAACCCGATGGGTAAACCGGCGGTGACGCATTACCGTGTGATGGAGCATTTCCGTGCTCACACCCGTCTGCGTCTGCGTCTGGAAACAGGCCGTACTCACCAGATCCGTGTGCATATGGCACATATCAATCATCCGCTGGTGGGTGACCAGCTCTATGGTGGTCGTCCGCGTCCGCTGAAAGGGGCAAGTGATGAATTCCGTGATGCACTGCGGGAATTTGACCGTCAGGCACTGCACGCCACCATGCTGCGTCTTTATCATCCGATCTCCGGTATTCAGATGGAGTGGCACGCGCCGATTCCGGATGATATGGTGAAACTGATTGAGGTTCTCAAAGCTGATGCACAAGCGCATCAGGATGATATGGACTGGTAAGGAGTCACCATGACCGCACTGATTACCCCGCAATGGCCGCTGCCTGAAGGCGTGAAAGCCTGCAGTTCATTACGTACAGGCGGAGTCAGTCAGCCGCCGTTTGACAGCCTGAATCTGGGGCTGCACACCGGTGATGACCCGGAGGATGTCGCCCGTAACCGGGCGATTCTGGCTGAGGCGGCAGGGTTTCCGGACACACCGCTGTGGCTGAATCAGGTACACGGAACGGATGTTGCCATTCTGGATGACAACACACCGCGCGGCCCGCAGGCCGATGCGGTGTATACCCGCACCCCGGGGAAAGTTTGTGCGATCATGACGGCGGATTGCCTGCCGGTACTGTTCTGTTCCCGTGACGGGCGTGAAGTGGCGGGGGCACATGCAGGCTGGCGCAGTTTATGCGGTGGCGTGCTGGAAAATACCGTGTCGTGCTTTACAGCTGCGCCGTCAGATATTATCGCCTGGCTGGGGCCGGCTATCGGCCCGCAGAAATTTGAGGTCGGTGCGGAAGTGCGGGAGGCGTTTATGGCGCACGCCGCAGAAGCGGCTTCGGCATTTATTCCGTATGGTGATAAATATCTGGCGGATATTTATCAGCTGGCCCGTCAGCGTCTGGCTGCTGCCGGTGTGACCTCGGTTTCCGGCGGCACCGAATGCACGGTGACTGACGTTGCCCGCTTCTTCTCTTACCGCCGTGATGCCCGGACCGGGCGCATGGCGTCATTTATCTGGATCACTCCTCAGCAAAAGCTATAACCTTCAGGATTACGCATAATATTTAATATTTTTTCAAAATCCGGCTTGAATATTTGACAAAAGTCCTCATTTAGTACTTAGCTAAAATTCAAAGCCATTTTTTGGAGGTGTTATGCGTTTGGATCGTTTCACGAATAAATTCCAGCAAGCGCTCGCCGACGCCCAGTCTCTTGCAGTCGGGCACAGCAATCAATTTATTGAACCCGTGCATTTACTGTCTGCATTTCTGCATCAGGAAGGCGGGTCGGTGCGTCCGTTACTGGCATCCGCCGGGGCGGATATCGCGCAGCTTAATCAGAAGATTGATGACACCATCAGTCGTTTACCGCAGGTGGAAGGTTCCGCCGGGGATGTGCAACCCTCACAGGATCTAATCCGTCACCTGAATATATGTGACCAGATTGCACAAAAACAAAATGATGCTTATATCGCATCCGAAATTTTTGTTCTGGCTGTATTAGAGAGCAACAGCTCATTAGCCGATGTATTAAAAGCAGCCGGAATTAATAAACAAACACTTAAGAAGGCTATAGACACTATGCGTGGTGGTGAAAATGTGAATGACCAGGGCGCGGAAGATCAACGCCAGGCCCTGAAGAAATATACGATTGATTTAACTGAACGCGCCGAATCCGGCAAACTTGATCCGGTTATCGGCCGTGATGAAGAGATCCGCCGGACTATTCAGGTCTTACAGCGCAGAACCAAAAATAACCCGGTACTGATCGGGGAACCCGGGGTGGGTAAAACCGCCATCGTGGAAGGACTGGCGCAGCGTATCGTCAACGGCGAAGTGCCGGAAGGGCTGAAAAACAAACGCGTGCTGTCCCTGGATCTGGGGGCATTACTGGCGGGTGCCAAATACCGTGGTGATTTCGAAGAGCGTCTGAAAGCCGTTCTGAATGAATTGTCCAAAGAAGAAGGCAGTGTCATTCTCTTTATTGATGAGCTGCATACCATGGTCGGCGCAGGTAAAGCGGATGGTGCAATGGACGCCGGGAACATGCTGAAACCGGCACTGGCCCGTGGTGAACTGCACTGTGTGGGCGCCACCACACTGGATGAGTACCGCCAGTATATAGAGAAAGACGCGGCATTAGAGCGCCGTTTCCAGAAAGTCTATGTGGCTGAGCCGACAGTGGAAGACACCATTGCGATTCTGCGTGGTCTGAAAGAGCGTTATGAGCTGCACCACCATGTGCAGATAACCGACCCGGCGATTGTCGCGGCGGCAACATTATCACACCGCTATATCACGGATCGTATGTTACCGGATAAAGCGATTGACCTGATTGATGAAGCGGGTGCAAGTCTGCGTATGCAGATGGATTCCAAACCGGAATCCCTCGACAGACTGGATCGCCGTATCATTCAGTTAAAACTGGAACAGCAGGCACTGAAAAAAGAGTCTGATGATGCCAGTAAAAAACGACTCGATATGCTGGAGCAGGAATTAACCGAGAAAGAGCGCGAGTATGCGTCTCTGGAAGAAGAGTGGAAAGCAGAGAAAGCAACGCTGTCCGGTACCCAGCACATTAAAGCAGAACTGGAGCAGGCAAAAACAGCACTGGAACAGGCACGCCGTACCGGTGATTTGACCAAAATGTCAGAATTGCAGTACGGTAAAATTCCGGAGCTGGAAAAACAGCTGGCGGCAGCGAATGCGGCAGAAGATAAAGATATGAAGCTGCTGCGTAATAAAGTGACTGATGTGGAAATCGCTGAAATCCTGGCGCGCTGGACCGGTATTCCGGTATCCCGCATGCTGGAAGGGGAGCGCGAAAAACTGCTGCGTATGGAGCAGGTGATGCACAGTCGTGTGATCGGTCAGGATGAAGCGGTCGATGCGGTGGCGAATGCTATCCGCCGCAGCCGTGCCGGGTTATCTGATCCGAATCGTCCGATTGGTTCGTTCCTGTTCCTGGGGCCGACCGGGGTGGGTAAAACCGAGCTGTGTAAAGCGCTGGCTGATTTCCTGTTCGACAGCGATGACGCGATGGTGCGTATCGATATGTCCGAGTTTATGGAAAAACATTCCGTGGCACGGCTTATCGGGGCACCTCCGGGATATGTCGGGTATGAAGAGGGCGGTTATCTGACCGAAGCGGTCCGCCGTCGTCCTTATTCTGTCATTCTGCTGGATGAAGTGGAAAAAGCGCATCCGGATGTTTTCAACATCTTATTACAGGTGCTGGATGACGGACGGCTGACTGACGGGCAGGGTCGCACCGTGGATTTCCGCAACACGGTCGTGATTATGACCTCTAACCTGGGGTCTGACCGGATTCAGGAGCACTTTGGTGAACTGAACTACGATGCAATGAAAGGCGCAGTCATGGAAGTGGTCTCTCATCACTTCAGACCGGAATTCATCAACCGTATTGATGAAGTGGTGGTATTCCATCCGCTGGCGAAAGAGCAGATCCACGCAATTGCGAAAATTCAGCTCAAACGTCTGTACAAACGTCTGGAAGAGCACGGCTATCAGGTCACGATTACTGACAGTGCACTGGATAAACTGGCGGAAGCCGGATTCGACCCGGTATTCGGGGCGCGTCCGCTGAAACGGGCTATTCAGCAGGAGATCGAAAACCCGATGGCGCAGGCAATGCTGTCCGGCAAACTGATTCCGGGCAAAATGATCACCCTGGATTTAACCGATGGTGTGATTACCACGAAACAGTAATAACAACAGAAAGCAAAACAGAGGGGGCGCTAAAGCGCCCCTTTTTTGTACATTATGCACAGGAAATCAGCGATATCTTGTGTGTTTGCCTTGTTTTTGAGCAAACGGAAAAAAAATTGAAATAAACACTTGCGTGATCTCAGCGAGTGTCTATAATGCGCCACCACTGACACGGAACAACGCGATAACACGCGGTTCCGGCAGGAAGAGAAAAAGCGAAAAGTTGAAAAACAACGCTTGACTCGAAGGGGCTGAAAACGTAATATACGCAGCCTCGCAACAACGCAGAAGACCGGCAACGGCAGCGAAGGTTGCAAAATAAATTTTTCAGCATAGTGACAGGGCGTAAAGCCGGTCATTATGAAAGCTTGTTTTGGATTAAACTTATTATTAAGTGAAGAAGCCACCCTTTGGGTGGCTTTTTTGCGTTTGGGAAAAGAAAAATGGCGAAATATGTGCTCATTTTTAGGATAATGAATTAACAACCGGCAATTTCTCATCGTTAAATGCGTATAATACCCTGCACCGGATTGCAGGACTCACCTGGCATCTGTTCTGATAACCAGATCAAAATGAATCAACGGGAGCATACACAGTGAAAAAACTCACCATTAAAGATATTGCAGCT